>APFE031546778.1:0-10044 GCA_000404065.3 Pinus taeda | reverse complement strand
GATTAAGGGAAGCCATCTAAGTGATAATAAACACACGAATATCATTTATTTCAAATACATTGTACTCACCAATCCAAAATAAATTTAAAAATAGCACTACGTATAGAATGGATTCAGAGTTGAACAATTTTAAGGTGGTTTCATATATCCTAGCATTCTAGAGTAGAATATACTAGGACGGGAATTGTAACTCGCACATGCAGTGCCCATCACAAGTTAACTAATCATAAAATAAAATGGATCACAAAGAGAGAGGGGAAGATAACACATGAATCTTACCAATTTGTGTCCCAAAGCTATTTTTGACTTCTAGGTTAATATGACTTTGTTATATGAAGAGTTTAAATATATGTTCTAATTTAAAACATACTCATACACATTAATGAGAACTAGGATAGTGACTTTAACGATTTAATACATCTTTTACTAGTACTAGTCCTTTGTTACTGCTCACTAGTGACAAATATCAAGAAGAAAAATATTATACATCTTACTGAGAAGCATGCCATTGATCCGAATGGAAAATGGTATCAACCCATGGTACTCATCCACCCATATTATTCATTGACCCATGGAATTTACCCATGGTATTGTAAATGGAATCCGCCCGTGGTATTGTAAAATCTACCCATGGTATTCATTCACCCATGGAATTGACCCATAGTATTGTAATTGAAAAATACTATAAGTAACAAGTCACATTTTGTAAAAGGACAGATTGTTCGCCACAATGTAGCCTTTACAGTTTAGAGGCATGTAGCCGCCACATAGCTTCTCAGAGATAAGCTACCATTGCCCTAGCTGGTTTATTTCCACTTGGGTTTTAATAAAAAAGTTTCTTTGTGGTTTTGATTTTTGGGCATTCTCCTCTTTTTCTTCTGGCAATTCAAGTTTTCAGATCTTGGGGGTCTCTCCCCCTAAGATCCATTTCAATCTTTTAGATCTTGGGGGCCTCCCCCCAAGATCCAGATCAGCCATACTCTAGATTGTGCTTGTGTTCATGTCAACAATCATAATTTATTAATTTTGGTTCTTATTTAGAGTATGTTACTTTTCTCTGAAATAACTCAGGGTCCACCGTAAATAAATAGGCCCAAAGAACTTTACCTAAGACTCTGTGAAGAATTTACCCAATACTCTCAAAATTCAAGAGCATTCAAAGTAATTGTATACATTGACAAGTATTCATGAATGTATATAGTAGGAGATAACCTATTTTATAGGGTTTATTGTTTATTCCTTTTACTACCAAGGACCCTGATTTGTTTTCCATCATTTTATGACCATTTGCTCTGCATATATAATGGATCTATTATCCTTTTAAGGTATCTTCTGCAATAATAGTCTCATCATTTTCGATTTCCTCCACATCTAAAATGGTATTCTTTCTAGTTATCTTCAACAATAATGGTTGTCAAACCCAAACTCGAACCTAAACCATATAACATTGGATCAATTATGAAAGTACAAATGTGTCCACTTTTCTTAACACTATATTGGAGTCGTTAATTTATATTCAATCTATCTTGATTTTTTTTAGCTCGTATGATATAAGTAGCTTGTTACTGACTTTATTAGACTCTCAGTTTGTGATGAATACATTGTTTTTAGCGTTATTTGATTCAATGTATCAACCAAACAAACACCAAATTGGTGTATGCGACTCCTTTGTTTATGGGACAAGGGACCCACTCTGAGTATGAATTTTATCGTGAATTCTACATGTGTGTACATACTCTACCCCCTATTGATTTGAACATGTGACCTTTTACGTGGAATATGTTATATCGCTGATTGTAATAAATTAGTTTTGTTAATTGATAATGTGAAATGTTTGTAATATCATTATGACCTAAGTTAATTTAATTTGACATTTATTTCCAAAGGTACTCTATATTTAGTATTTAAAAAATTATTTGTCAAATGATCTTTACCAAAATCTTGTTCAAAGCAAGATTTATATGTAATTTGTTAATGTAAAATAAGAATATGTATACATGATAATATTTTATTTATACATTTCCAAATTGACATTATAATTAATTTAATATTTTAAAATTCTATAGTAAAATTCCAACTAATATCATATTTTTCGTATTAGGTTCGTTGATATCCAAATTTCTCCACAATATTTAACTCTAGGAAAAATACATTGAAATTTTGCAAAAATAAATGATACATAAAATTTAATATTTTTAATTTATGTTCATCTTTAAGTAGCACTTTTTTTTAACCATTGTTAACTACAATGAATATGAATGATTTAATATTTTTTAAAATTATTATGGTATTATCAAATTACAAAGAACTTATATTTGACTCTCATAATATGGAGTTTTTATGAACTCATCATCTATTGAATTATTATATTGTGTTTGTCCCTATTTGACCTATATAATAAAAAATTGTATGTCATAAATGATAGGTATTAAAATCTCCAACCTCTCAATTTGACATTTCAATTTTTAAGGGATATTTCATAATTTCTCATGCCCATTTGCAGTTGTATTTATAGTCCTATCAATCTTGATGAGGCTGCATTTAAGATCCTACAATGTAGTTGCAGTATTGTGAATCTCCTATAAAATTTATTTATCTGAGCTATTTAATTATAATAAAAATGTCAAAGGCTTGAAATCTTGTTGATGTTCCCACTACCTACCTACCTATATATATATTATTATATATTATTATATATATATATATTATTATTATATTATCTATTTTTTTTTTTTTTTTTTTTTTAAATTCTAGTAAAAATTTGGACCATTTTTTTATTTATGTGTGTAATCCTTGTGCAGCAGCCATGTTAATATTCTATGTATTGTTTCAATTTTATTGGATTACTCTGTATCATTCTGCTTCTAGCCAACTTCATTGCTGTCGAAGGCTCATCTACTGATTAATATTATTGATTGAACCAAATTTAGTAAAGTCAAAGTCTCATTTCATAATGATCTTGTTTATTGAATGGTGAACCAACCTTACTAAACTGTTTGTCTGCTTCATTTCTTCGCTTGGAATTTTGAAGAAGGGATGCATTAGCACTAACAATAAGTACCACCTCAATGTTCATAAAAACCCTGCTTTCGTTCTTTCTTGATCTACATTTTTTGTTTGCAAATGCTATGATTAAATAAAAAAGGGATATTACAAGTCAATCTTTCCAACACTTCCCATTATGAGATTTGGGGAACTTAATGAGAAAAAAAATGATTTCTTGTCACGGGGAATATGGTGCAATGGTGGGTAGGCAAAAATTGTGTTTCACTCTGCAACTACCTAAGTTGACAATGTCTACCTACAATATTTATAAATCAAAGTGTGATTACAATAGATTTCATGTTGGGTAATTGATGAATAACTTTAACATATGATTATAAGCATTGATTGGTTCAGTTAGTTTTATATATTGAATTTGAATACTTGTCTAATGAGATTATAAAGCATGTAGAAGGGTCTTTTATAGGTAAATGTTAACACATATAGGAATTGGGCATAAGGAAACAATATAAAAATTGTTGAGTAACTAATAGAAATAGATTATTTGTTTAATTAACCTAGTATTGAACATAACTTTTTCAGGGGATGTCAAGGAGGCTAATCTTAGGCCAAGGATTTTCCAATTATCTGTAGAATCCTAAATGTATTGAAAAAAATATAATGAAACACTAGAAGGACTCACATGTGAAACAATGCTACTATAAGCTTAAAGTAGAGGTCCTTTATTAACTTTGAAATATCCAGGTATAATAGAAATATTAAAGTTTTTTGTCCAAGAATCAACCCTTTTCCAATTAAAATACACAATATTTATAGACTTTGTACAAAATATTATTTATGTAGATTACAATGAAAATAATTTCTTTTCGAAATAACTACTCATATGCTCTCAACAAAAACTTCGATCAATATAGAAAGTCTTCAACTTCATTCTCTGTAACAACTCTTGATTTGTAAATTTTGTTCCACGCTATTTGAATCTTCGAGATACTGCTGTTGAATTTAGGATATAAGCTCAATGAGTTGCTCCCATTCTTCTTCCATTGGATAAGTTAAAGTAACCTTATTTTTATAAGTTTCATCCACTTGAGTGTATTTTTGAAAGGTTGGTTTAAATGTGAACATATCTTTGGTCTCATAACATATAAATAAATAATCGGACAATTTCTTAACAAGACTTTGACCACTCAAAACCCCTTTTATTCCAATAAATTTTGACTTATCCAGTGCAACTCAGTTAAGTAATATTTCATATTCTTCCGTAGACATAATGTTTCCCTGTGAATTTTTGAAAGAAGGTAACCTCTTTGTTGTAGAACATAAAATTTCTTGTTAAACCTGTTAACTTGAATCTACATGTATTTACATTTTTCTTTCATTTGCACCATCAAGCTCTTCTTAGTCAGTTTTTTTTGTTTTTCTTTTATAATTGAATTAGTCCTATCAACAATATCCATATCTTCTAATTCTTCCTTTGTTTTTGAATTCAAAAACCCTATAATCCTACCAACCTAATCGGGTTTGTTTCTAAGCTCATTCCTAGTTTCATCTATTTCCCTTTCTACATGGTCTAACAATTCCTCCTGTTCAACCATAATTTCAATTGAAATCCAAAAATCAAAGATTGAATACATGATCCCCATCCATAATATTTCTTTACCTTGAGTTAAGCATTGAACTCTATTAGCTTGACCCAAATTTCATTCTAGCTCTTTCTGTAACATGGAATTTTTTTGAAGTTAAACAACTAAGGAATCATCTAGCTTAAGTTTCTCTTAGTCAACTTTCTCTAAAGCTATCTTCAAATGATCAATTTCTTGATTCTTTAATCTTAAAGATGAAAACATTTTTTTAATTCCTCTATTTGAATCATTTCCTTCCAAATTTGTTTGAGATGATGAACCAACTACATATTTCACCTACTCTTTTTCCTTCAACAACAATTCCACTTATGATTCTAGGCTCTAGATTTGCTTATTTTGCTTAGTCATTATTGGTATGGGAAATTATTTCTCTTTTTTTATCTCTCCAATTTCTTATGTTTGTGGATGCTCAATAGTTAGAAACTTTAACGTTTTGTGAAGATGTTGAACACCTACATTTCTATTCTTTATGATTTCCTTTGAAGCATTGATATCATTAGGGTCTAATCCTAGTTTCATAACGTCGTTGTCTGATGATTTGTTCCTGATATTGTTAGTAAATGAGGATATTTTCTCCATCTTTAGATCAGAAGTTATGTCATTCAATGTATTCTTTAATTTAGAAAAATTAACTAATTAACAAGCTAAAGTCAAGTAAATCATCTCCCTCGTATATTTATGGTGATGAATTTGGTCAATCAGATGGATTTGCTTTGTATTAAAATAAAATATGGAAGTTTTATAATATAATGTTGCTCTAGCCCCTTGGATTTTAGGATCTCAGAAGGCCAATTGAAATTTCCCCTTGTCATCATCCAAGGCTTAGAGTGATCTATTTTTGTAGTGGAACCTTATTTCCAAAATTGAATGTAACTGATTGATTTGAAAGATTCATTCTTCTTTCTAATTTCATAAGTTAAGAAAAATTACTCTGATTGGTAAAATAAGAAGTTGAAGAAGATTGTCTTGTTGTTGTTTCCACTTTTTATAGAGTGTATATAGACTCAATTGAGAAAACAACTATAGAAGGTGAAGATACATTGGCTAACATATTTTTTGACATCACTTCTTCTATTTCCTTTACTTTTTTCCTTTTGTATACTATTAATGATGTTACATCTGAATACGAAGTTGAATGTGGAACATCTTGAATAACCCTCTTGAGTTCTTTTTCTTTCTGCCGAGGAGGAAATAAAACATTAAGTTTTGGAGGATGCTCTATTTCTTGCTTTCTTGGTATTTCTTCTAAGTTACCCTCTCCACATATTTCTCTATTTTCATATGTTTTAATGTTTGGTCTTGGTGAATGAATAGATGGTGTAGAACCCTATTGAACTCTAATAGATGAAATCTTAGAAATTGGATCATAAGGCCAACTTTGTCCCTTTCTAAACTTCATTCATTGCAACAAAACATCAAGTTCTTTATCAACAACCTTGGTGTTCACAAAAAAAGGTCCTACCTTTGCCTTGAGCTTGAAAAGAGCCTCTTTATTTCTTGGTAGAAAGTGCATTTGATCTATGTTCAAACTATGTCTAATGAATTCAAGTGAAAAAAATTTGATTGGGAGAAAAACTGGTAAATGATATCAAGGAAATTCATATCTATACATCCTCATCTCAATAAATATTTTATACAAATACCAATCTCCTAATTTTTATATTGACTAAGTTATAAAATGTGTTTTACCTCAGGTAAAATCATTAGGACTTCACGATTGTTCAAGAGAATATAATATACTGATAGAAATTGATCCACAAAGTTTGAAAAATAAAACTCCTCAAACTGTTTCCTAACCAAATATGTCGAATGGAAGGTTGACCATAAATTCCCCTATATATCCTACCTTTGAAGTTGTAACTAAGAGAACCTACTTGACTGATGAAATAGGAAAAATACACCAAAATTTCTTAATGTTTAAAGGATTTGTCAATTCTAAAGTTCATAAATTGTTTATGAATGGTGTCTGAGAGAAACCAACTGATATTGAAGTACATAGAAAGATTCTCACCTAGAGATAAAGTGGCCATGAAACATAATACCACTTCATCTACAAATTCATCAGTTTCATATCCTAATAAGTAACACAACATTGATATGATTTTCCTGGAAATCTCTGGGAAGATGTTTGAAGGGTAAGGAGAGTCGTGCAGGGGAATGTTGACTCTTTCTAGTAAAAAGGATTCAAAGATGAGAGTTCTTTGCTGATGGATTAATTTATGATAAGTTTCTATCAAAATTTCACTAGAAGATGGATGAAGTGAATCAGGAGCAGCAACATGTATGAATAGTTGTAGTAGACACGAACAAGAATAAGAGAGTGATTAGTAAAGTTACTCAGTGATTGGAAATATATTGAATATATTCTTTGATTGTTGTGAATTTGTTATTGTGGTTTTTTGCTCTTGACAGAATAAATAAGCCAATGAACAAATGAAACAAAAACTTTGTATTGCCACGCTCCAACCTTTTCTTTGAGTTTTTTGTGATAAATTACATTTGGCGACAAAATCATTTGATTGACCACAAACCACAGTGGTAATGAGGGCGGTAGGGAAGTAAATATGTTTTATTAAGGGGGACCTACTTTTGATATAGATCCACCACATAACCCAAAATTTGTAGGAATTTACAGGGTAAGTTCCTCAGACAGAATACCAAAAGGACACCGCTCACAAACAGATCACAGATCAATACACTAGTATTTTGACGTGGTTAAAACCCTCAGAGAGGGAAACAGTCCACGGCCTGCGCCACCGTGGCTACTACAGGCAATTTATTAATTAAAGAATGAAAATTTACATAAGCTTCTCTCATGCACGGTTAACCTACAAATGACCCTCCATGCGCTTTAAATAGAATTCATGGACCAATCGGGTGTCAAGCCACGGATCAAGTGTCGGTAATACCGAGGAGAGAATGAACCGTCGGATCACTACATATCGTGACCGTCGGATTGTAAGTTACAAAATGTACAACGGTAAAGAAACACACTTTACCTAACTCTATACCTAACTCTATACTAGACCAAGTTGAACTTAACTATTTCCTATGTGTCGGAATATCCTAACATCCCCCCTTAAGAACAACTTGGGATAGGATTGAAGGATTTACAAATATGACACAATAGGAGAAGGAAGGAGGCACTAGAGCCTATCCCCCCTTAGTGACAACTTCCTGAACTCCAAGCATATATCGAAGTTTAGTGAACTTCGCCTCTGTGAGAGCCTTTGTGAAGATGTCTGCAACCTGATCATCTGTTGAACAATATTGCACTTCAAGAACATGGTCATGAATGAGCTTTCTGATGAAGTGCATGTGAAGTTCAATGTGTTTGCTGCGCTGATGCTGAACTGGATCTTTGCAAAGCTGAATGGCACTTTGATTATCACCCCAAAGTGTAGTCGGATGCTGCTGTTCAAAGCCCAATTCTGATAGGATCTGACGAAGCCACAAGGCTTCCTTACTAGCTTCCACGGCACCACGATACTCTGCTTCTGCTGACGAAAGAGAAATGGCAGCCTGTTTCCTACAAGCCCATGTAATAGGTCCTGAACCAAGAGTGAAGACATAACCGGCAGTAGACTTCCGATCATCAGGGTCACCAGCCCAATCAGAATCAGTGAAACCAACTAATAGAGGAGCTGCTTTGGCACTGTAATGATTCCCAAACTGTACTGTACCTCGAACATAACGAAGTATTCTTTTAGCTGCTTTCCAATGACTTTCACGGGGGTTTTGCATAAAACGAGCAACAAGTCCAACAGCAAAGGAAAGGTCAAGACGAGTATGGGTTAAATACAAGAGTTTTCCTACAAGTTGACGGTATAAGGTAGCATCAACTTCAGGAGAAGTACAAGAGACTGAAAGTTTGACTCCAGACTGAAAGGGAAAAGGGGATGGCTTACATTCTTCCATGTGAAAATGATGAAGAATATCACAAGCATACTTGGACTGGGAGAGGGAAATACCCTCCTTGGATTGCAAGACTTGAAGACCGAGAAAATAGTGTAAGTGTCCTAAGTCTGTCATTTCAAATTTCTTTTTAAGGCTGGACTTCACATGGTTTATAAGGTTGGGATCACTACCAGTAAGAATAAGATCATCAACATAAGGAACAAGGATGATAAGAGAGTTGCCCACTTTCTTGGTGTAGACAGTATTGTCAGAATAACACCTAGAAAAGCCAGATTCTAAAAGAAAGCTATCCATTTTGGCATACCAAGCCCGAGGAGCTTGCTTGAGACCATAAAGAGATTTAAGTCAACATACAAGGTTGGAGTCTGTTTGGATGAAGCCAATGGGTTGGTCCATATAGATTTCTTCATGCAAGTCCCCATGCAAGAAGGCAGATTTAACATCCATCTGATGGACTTCCCATTTTAAAGAGGCAGCAAGGGAAAGAACAAGGCGGATAGAGTTCATTTTGGCAACAGGGGAGAAGGTCTCAGTGTAGTCAATGCCTTCAACCTGTGAAAATCCCTTAGCAACAAGACGAGCTTTATGTTTATCAACTTTCCCATCTGGTCCATACTTTGTTCTGTAAACCCATTTACATCTAACAAGTTTGCGTCCCTTTGGTAGAGGAACAAGATCCCATGTATCATTTGCCAACAATGAATGATATTCTTCATTCATGGCTGCTTCCCAATGTGGATGGCCTGAAGCTTCTGCAAAAGTGTCAGGATCATGATTTACTGGAGCTTGAGCCAGTAAAGAAGAGGCTCTTCAAACTGAGAACGTGTACGTCGCTGATCTGTAGGATCACCGGCAAGATCACCTGCTGCATCTCGAGTAGCACAGACCCATCTTGGAAGTTGAGGATCTTGAGAAGGGGGGAGGATTGTCATCCTCCCTTTCATCATCTGAAGAAGAAATGTTTTCAAAAGTAGAAGAGATAGGAAGAGGTGGCACATCCGCGGGACTAGGCTCGCAGGCCGATTTATTTTCATCAAATTTTACATCTCTTCTAATGATAACATTTTTGGACTTAAATGGAATAAGTCTATAACCTTTTACATCTTCAGAATATCCAACAAAAGTACATTTCTCACTCTTAGGTTCTAAAGCTTTATGCTTTTCATCTGGAATATGGGCCCATGCTTCACTTCCAAAAATACGAAAGTGATTTACATCTGGTTTAATGGAACTCCAAGCTTCTTCTGGAGTGATATTCTTTAGAACCTTAGTAGGAGTGCGATTTATTATATAATTTGCACAATTAATTGCTTCGGCCCAAAAACTAAGACTGAGTCCTTTAGATTGCAGCATACAATTAGCCATTTCCTTTAAGGTGCATTTTTCCTTTCAGCGACACCATTTTGTTGTGGAGTGTATGGAACAGTATGTTGCATTTGAATTCCATTTTCGGTGCCAAAGTTTGCATGAAGTTTTTTAA
>APFE031546777.1:9657-29197 GCA_000404065.3 Pinus taeda | reverse complement strand
GAGTATTGCATCCAGTTTCTGATCAAAGGCTGAGGGTTCCTCTTTGAAGGTGACTCTTTTTTCCAATCTTGCCCTGTTCCTCTTGGCAATAAGGTTAGCCTCCACTGTGACAGTAACTTTTTGTGCATCTTCAAGGGTTTTAGGGGCTCTTTCCTTCAACTGATATGCCATGTTAGGGTCAAAACCATCAGGGAACTTGTATAATGCTAAATCAGGGGGAGGTCTCAAATTCTCCGGTATTGCATTATATACATTGTTGGATCTTGCGCAATACTCCAAAACGGTCTCCTGAGGGCCTCGTTTGATTGTATCATATTCACCCAGTATGTGCAAGGGATCTTTCTTCTTTTCTCGTCTATTGGTAGAGGCATGGTAAAGCTCATCAGGAGTTGTTATGGTATTTGCAGTGAGTGACCTAAACCAAGTTCTTACATCCCCTGTCAGGCTCTAAACAAAAATCCTCATTCTTACACTGTCATCATCAATTTCATAGTTCTCAAAATGATCTTGCATTCTTCTGGCATGTTGAATGGCTGTGAAAGGGCCAGTGGAGTCAAAGTATGAGATTTTGGATTGGTAGTCATGAGGCAGGGCTGCAGCATTAGCAGGTAACTGCAGGGGTGCATATCTATTAGCCATAATTGCAGGGTTTATAGGGTTGACAGGGATAAACAGGACAACAGGAACTATTGGGACAATAGGGGTAATAGGTATGGCAGAGGCTACAGTGTTGGTCAAGGGAATATGTGAAGTGGATGAAGGTGTGAAAGGAGGGCTTTGAGATGTAGATGGTGAACTAGGGGAACCAAGGGTAGACCGGAATAGAACCTTGATTGGAGTGAGAACAGGGTTAAGGTAGACTGTCTCAGGGCTCAAGTCAGAAGGATTTTCTTTTTTTTGCTGCTTCCTAATGTTTTTAGGGATTGTGCTAAGATTTTCAAAAACAGTTGGTGGGTTAGGGTCAGGATTGGACCTTGTATACCGTTGATTCTTCTTGGGAGCCAACTTCTGGAGTTGTTTTTGAGTATTTTTAGAATTTTCTTGTATCTGCAAGGGCCAGACAAGGTTTTGGAATGGCTGTGTATGTCTTAAAGCTAGTATGAAGATAGACTTGAAGCAGCTTTTATGTAAACTTGTTAACGTAAAACAGAAACAGTTTTGAAGGCTTCCTGGCTAACATTCAGGCTTCACCTGTAGCTTTAGGAAATATACAATAATTGGAAAATCTTGAGGTTGTCCCCAGTGGAGTCGCCATTTATGTTAACACCCAGGTTGTTCCCTATGACTCCCAAGGGAATACGGTCGGGGTAACCACTAACCAAGCTTTGGATTATAGGTCCTAGCCAACCTATAATCAGAGAGGGCTCTCTCTTTAAGTTTCAGCTATCCGTTGTGAAGATTTTAGGCTAGAAGTTTTAGTTCTCTATTTGAGACTTTGGTTGGTGAACTCTTGTTGTAAGAAGGGCATGAAGTGTGCAGAAGATACTAATCCATTGGGCATATGGAGTCAGAAATGTGAGGTAGTCCTGGTACCTGTGATGGAGAAAGTTTTACTGCAAGGCTAGATGGCTATTCTTAATATAACTTTCCGATTAATGAGTGAAAACAATGGGGAATGAAGTTACAGATAGTGTGATAACAATTTGAACAACAATTCCTATTTAGTAGCATACATGAATTACTAAATAGTAACTGTGAATTTTCAGGGTTTATTGGAGCATTTAAGAATTCCAACTAAACAGCTGAAGTCATAAAAAACGTTTATAGAGAAGATAGATTGAGATCAAGGTGTCTCCATGGACAAATCCTGGGCTATTCTTTTTCTTTCTTCCTATGATTTAGAACAACATATGGGAAATGTGAGGTTAAACAAATAACAAAATATTAACTGAGATAGAGAAACACTTATTATATTAAGCCATAGCACTAGAATCTTGTAGCATTCAATGGTTCCAACACAACATGCATCAGTAAGACTCAGTTCCTGTAAACTCCAAGCTTTATTTATATCATCCTTCTGAAGTTACAACCGAGTTCTCATTTCTTCATAAGAGAACAACAAAAACCAACCCCTTGAAAGTTTGTACAAGGGGGAATATATACAATAGGTTTTACAAAATATCTGAATGCTGAGTCAGTTGCTGGATTAACCATGCTCACCAACTTTACAAAATAGCAGATAAGAAAGTTATTTACTCTAAATGTAAGATAAATGGTCTTTAATTCTGTCAGAACTCTTCTTGACCTTTGGAGGACACTGATTCGGTTGAGCGTTCTGCTTTAATGCTGAATGATGTGTCTTTATACTCTGTCATGTTGTAGCTTTCTCGGCCCTGTTACCTGTAGCTGTCATTGTTGCTTTTGGTGGCTGAATCTTCCTGCTGAGTTGGCTCATTCCACCTTTTACAGTCATAGTATATGCATCATACTTTCTGAATATGATGACTTATATATTTCGATGACAAAACTTTGATGAAACCTCCTGCTTATAATAATAACAGTATCATTGAGGTCCACCATTCCTGTGTGGGCAATTGATGCCTCAAAATTGCATCTAATGTCTCATCTGCCTCTGTGTATTTGTAGAAGTTTGGAGGAACTTCAAACAAATGGCTGATCTCATTCATAATAAAAAACAAATTCTCTATTCTGTCATAGAGACTTTGCCCAGATGCTGGCCCTGTTACCTGTGAGCTGCTTGATCATTGACTGATCTGATTGGTGGCAAATGTGTTCACCCTTTTTGCATAAACCTCATGTGATAGAAGTTTCCCTGCACTGTTGAGCAAGCTAGGAAGACCTCTGCCCTGTAATGCTGCAAACTTGTCCATGAACTTGTTGACCTCTGTTTGCATGTCCTGGCTTCTTCTATCCAATGTCTACACCAGGCTTTTCAATATGAGGACCCTCTTTATTAGCTGGATAGTTTATGTTCTGTTGGAGATCCCAATTGCTGCCAGCTGAGGACCTATCCGGTTATTAAGCACATTAATCATTCTGCTGGCTATCTCAGGCATACTGCTTAGAGATGCCCTTGCTCTATGGACTTCCTTTTGTGCTTTGCCTATGAGCTCCATTTTCTCATGGATAGTCTCAATGTATTGCCACTGATCCATTATTGATTGGCCAATGTGGGTCCACAAAACTGTGCTGATCTCAGCCACCACTTTGTCAAGGGTGAGCTCTTTCTCCAGCTCCTTTATCTTCTCTTTGAGAGCTTTTATTTCTCTCCCTTTCTCAGCCACATTCTGCTTGGATTTGTCATATTTCTCATTCAGCTTAGCCAAATTCTCCTTGGCTCCATTCAGTTTTGTCATCTAGACTTTGAGGGCCTGGATCTCACTCATCAATTTCTGCATATCAAGGCTCAGAGCCTGCTCTGAAGTTGGTGCTGGTGCTGCTGTTGATGTTGATGGCGCTGCCTATTCTGTGGGAGGAGCAGTAGTCTTTGGGGGCTCCTCAAGGTTTATAACCTCTGGAGGGGGCTGAGAAGTCTGGCCTCCTTCCTTCTGCTGTAGGGCTGCCTGCAGTGCAGCCTTTGTGTCCTCCAGCTTCCCTTCTGTCTACACTAGTTGTTTGTGCAGTGCTACCAGCAATGTAGCTACCTCTTGGTCTTCCCTCTGTTGAGCAACCTCTTCTGTTTGGGGGTGAATGGTTGTTGGGAGCTTCACCTTCTTTCTTAGGGCTGCAAGGTCTGCACTCTTATCTTCAGCAGCGATTGTATGGCCTTTGGGTCCTTGGGGTCATGCCCAAGCTCTATAATTATATCCTCCAAAGACTTGATCTTGTTGTCTTTGTCCTGAGAGGATGCTTTCTCCAACTCAAGTTGGGCAGCTGTATTGTTTAGGTTGTTTTCCAACCTATTAGCCAACATTGTTTTGTCTCCCAATGTTGCATAGACCATCTCACCCGTCTACTTGTGAAGCTCTATTTGGTCCATAGGGTGGATGTCCTTTGCAAGAACCTCAAGGTTGGTTCTTATATAGTCTGCAGCTGACTGTGGCTGCAACATGGTGGGCATGAAATGACTCATGGTCATTTTCCCTTCTGTGATGTCATAGGCTAACATAAGCCTTTGTTGATTGGTAGGGGCCATCTTCAGCAACTAGTTGTAGATTTGGAGCCTGAGTGGCTCATTTCTCCTCTTGATATCAATAAATTGTTGTTTGATGCCTGCCTCTGCTCTCCTTTGATGACTTGAGGAGCTGACCTCTCCTCCAAGGGTTCTCTCTTGTTCCTGCTGAAAGGAACTAGCAGACGCCTCCATATTTGGTGGGCCCATTCCCAACGATTGCCCCATAGGCATTTCTTCCTCAGAGAGGGGATTCAATCTGTGTCTCTTCTCCCCTTGATTTGTGGACATGGTGAGGGGAGTCTCCTACTCTCTGTCCCTGTTCTTTCCCTTTTCCTCCTTTTGTGGAGTTTGAAGCACTGAGGCCTCCACTGTCTTTTCTTGCCCAGAAGGCATATTCTCTTGAGCCTGTTGCTCAGTAGGTGTTGGGGCTTCAGCCATTTGCTCTTGTTGCATAGGCTGCCCCTCTTCTTGATGTTCTTCTTGCTGTTCAACCTCCTTTTCTGCCTGTTGTTCTGTTTGCTGCTCTGTCCTAGGAGGTGGTTGTTCCTGCTCTATCTGCTTGCCTTTATCTTTGTTTGTTTCCTATTGGGAAATTCCGGCTGCTTGCTGCTGGGCTGTGGAGGATGAGGCAGCTGCTCCAATTTGCCTTTGACAGGAGGAAGAAACCTGTCCACAAGTTTCCAAGTCAGCCTCTTTTTCAAGATTCCTCGCCTCTCTTTGTAGCATTTGCTCTCTACCAATGGGATCTTCTAGGGTGCCTTCTTTCCAGCTTAAAGTATTGGCATACTGCTCAATATGATGTAATTTAACGTGAGCGTAGCCACCCAATTTGTATTTTATCCTCCTGAGGGAAATGAAGTGACTAGGGTCATAAGGCACCCATTTGAAGCTGGTTTGTAGTCTGAGGGTCTCTAGGATCAGGTCAGCTTCCTTCCATGCTTCCTCCCTTTTATTGTACAGAAAAGGGCCTAGCTGATTTCTCACCTTTAGGTGCACCTTCTTATTTTTGCTTTGGAAATGGACAAAGTATGCATTTCCAAACTGCCTAAAGTACTCTAGAGCAAAGAGTCTCATAGGGACATACCTTGGCAGCCTATAATGACTCAAATCACAGCCATATATTCTTATTACTGTGTGGTGTTGGTAAAAGTACCAATCACCAATGCTGTAGGCCTTTGAAAGGTGAAGAATTCTTTGCATTTCCTCTGTCAATCTGGGAGGAGGGATACCCAATAACAAGGTCATAGCTGGATGGATGAAAAGGTCGATGAATTCATAGTAGGTGTAAGGTGAATAAGCTAAAATATGACAGATTGGAGACCAAAATACTACAGACCTTGGGCTTCCCTGGGCATTTAGCTTCTTGAGAGGGACAGGGAAGGCATTAGGCTGATAAAACAAGAATAAATGATATATGTACCTGGTGTATTTAAACACCTTTTTCCCTTTCTAGATTCATCAATTGCTCATGAATCTTATTGGCAATGAATGTGGCAAAATCATAATGCACAGCAGGAGGCATTCCAGGGGAGAAAATGGACAGCATGGCCATAATGGTTTCATCCACATCCTCATATGTCCCATAACCCAGGATGTAACTGATCAAATCCACTAGCATTTTGCCCAGCTCATTAAGATATTGATAAGCTATAGGAAGGGTGGTGCTCATAGCTTCAAATTGTGGCTAGATAAACAACTGACTAATCCTGGCAATCTGAGCACTGGATAGCTTTCCCCCTTTCGTTATCAAGTCATGGATGGAGAGAGGAGTTAGGGGATTTGTAGTGTGAATGTGCAGCATTTCATTGATGTCCTCATGGGTGATATGGAACAACACTGAGCTTGAAGGGCTAAGAACGGCTCTCTGAGAGGGGTCATAGCTAGAACGACATTGATTTATCAAGTCTGGGAGGACATTGACTTGAGGAAGGTTGTAAATGGGTATGTTGGAGTCCCATATTCCTAAGGTATCAACTCCACTAAGATATTGGGCTTTCAACTCATTCAGCAGGTGAATATTGAATTTGGAGGTCATGGAAGTGCAGTCTAGCATCTGGTAATCTCTATCACCCAGGGCCTTCCACTCTAGCTCTCTGTGTGGAGCATTCAGAGGCTGAACATTCAGGGCTACTGGTGTTTCCATGGCTGGGTAGTACTTGTGACTTTGTACTGGAACTGGTTTCAGTGGGCAGGAGAACACAGAGGGAAAATTTTGCAGAAGTAAAGCCAATTGTAAAGGTAAATGAGGCAACTGTGGTGACAATGGTGTAGAATGCTCAAAGAGAGTTAATTGAGGGACTGCATGGACTGACAACACTGTTTTCCTAGTGAATTATGCCTTTCAAGTTTTCAGTCCACGAATGCGCGGACAGAGGGGGAATTTAGGAAAAGGCGACTGTATATGGGTTTAGCAAGCGAAATTCGACCCTACAACTATAAAGGAATGCTAGTTTACCGGGAATTTACTGGTAAATTGGTTGCATTACTCTTGTTAATTCAATTCTGGAGAATTATGGACAAAACCAAGCTCTGAGGGGATGCTTTAGGTAAATACCTGGTGAATTGCCGGCAATGGTCACAAATGCAGGCAGGTGGGAAGCGACAACATCCTTCAGGTTGATTTTTGCAGGTTGGCGACAAGTGGTCATAAATTACATGCAGAGGTGAGCAATAGTTCAATTTGCAAAAGTGAGAAAAAACGCGAAAATTGGCTAAAACATGGACTTTTTGGGTATTGGCGCGCTTTTTGGATGACATCAGCATGACGTCATCAGGTGGGGTCAGGGTCGGGTGACGTCAGCATGACGTTATCAGGTGAAGTGGCAGTCTGTGAGTGGTCCACGGGGATTGCACAGGTGGCAGACACATAGGAGCACTGGCGGGCGGGGGTGCTGACAGGGCGGTGAGTGGAAGTGACATGGGCGGGCAGAGCGCTGACGTGGGCAGGCGGTATAATAGAGCGGTAAGTGGGTTTTCTCGGACCGCCCTCTATACGGTCGCGGTATTGTCAGAGGGCGACCCGAGAAAATCTAGGGGTGACACGTGGCAGAGGCCTGACGTCACCCTCTGTCAGTTTCTCGGGTGGTAACTTTTAGCGATGGGAGCCCATCCGATATGGATGTGGGCCATCGGATGGGAAAGCGCAGATCCGACGGTCGACGGGTTGATGAGCCGCAAGTACGATACGAACGGTGGGGCAACATAAAATATCACTATTTTCGAAATGCGAGCCCGGCGGAAACATTAGAAAAAGTGGGTTTTTGGGTTTTTTACAGAGTTACGAGTTAAATGGGGTTTTACAAAGGTTTACTCACAAAGCGGGTTTTGGCTATTAATCCGAGCAAATCACGGATTAATCCCAGGATTAATTTTTGGCGCTCTTTGGGTCGCGCTCAAATGTTTTAGCCCTTGAAACGTTCAAAACCACACATAGAGCTATAATGCTCGAGGAAGGGGATACATAGACTTTTTGGGTTTTTGCCAAGTTTACATAGTAATAAGGGGAATAGGGGGTATAAGGAGTTAAATAGTGATAGGTTAGTAGTTAATATGAGTGAAAAAGGTGGATGAGGGGGGTAGAACACTAAGCTGTTTATATGAAATCAACTTAGTTTTTAGGAAGTAGATCAAAATGAAAAGAATTTTTACACAAGAAATGTGGCTCTTAAAGAAACTAGAACCAACAAAAGACTTTGACTTCTTTCATGAACATGGGTGGCATAGGGATGTTAGCCATGAATGTGAGAGGGGGTGATATGGAAGTTAGACATGCTTCACTAAGTTGCTGTAAGACTGCTGGAATAGGAAATCAGCATTGGCACCATGTTTTAACTTTGCTTTAGGCCAGTAAAATGCCAAAAACCATGCTTTCTGCAACCCCCTCTACCTACCCACTCAATTGCCTAGCATTTTTAGTTACTCCAAGGACAGTGCACTTAGATTTGCAAACCCTTTTGTGCCTTTTATTTTCCTTTGGCTTTTTCTTTTGATTATCTATCTAAAACTACCCTTATTGCTTCCAAGGCCCCAGATTAAACAGTTGGGAACCTTCATTCTCTACCTATCCACCTTACCTGCCAAGATTGAGATGTTTGGACAGATTTCTTTCTCTAATCTACAACAAAAATTGAAACATGGCATGACCCAGCTTAGGCTGTTGGATCACCCATTCTGAAGTAGGGCAGCATCAACCAAATGTAGATATACTTCTTCCACAAAAATATGAGATCTTTGTATCACCAAAGTAGATCATATTGGCACTTCCCCTTGTCAATCATGAAAAATGAAACCTATTGGTATAGGTAGCTAAAAGTGGCTCCACTTGGGGATGGTTTTTCTTTTCAAAGACCAAGAACAGCAGGTCAGAATGCCTTGGCCCTTGACTGCGCCTACCAAAACTTGAAAACTTTCTCTTTGTACTTCAAAACTGGAGGCTGTCACCTCTGTGGAACTTCTGGAATATAAAGCTTATTTTTTTTTGCTTATTTATAGCAACCTTTTTGAGCTGAACTATTTATATGCTGAAAGAAAATATATACAACTGATTATGTACAGGAGAAAAGACCATGCTATATGCATGGAAAATAGTCAAAATAATGCTTCAACATCCTGCCATTCACAGGACCTTCATTTAAGTCAGTTGCATCCAGATTTTTTAGGAAGTAAGTGTTGTTTCCTTGCACTGCTTGGATAATAAATGGTCCTCTCCAAAGAGAATCAAATTTTCCATGTTTTCCTTTATCTTCCCTTCTTGAATCCCACTTGAGGACTTTGTCACCTACGCTGAAATCCTCAGCCTTAGTCCTTCTATCAAAAGATTTATTTAACTTTTCTTGGAGAACCTGTACTCTGCTATAAACTTGGTCTCTGGTTTGCTGCAAACATATTATCTGATTGATCCTTCTTTGCATGTCATTAGGCTCAGCTTGACTTTCTTGAAGAAGTTTCATAACAGAAACCCCTAGAGATGAAGGAAATTTGGCTTCTAATCCATAGACTAACTCATATGGGCTAACCCCAATGGATCTCTTGGTTGTTAGCCTATCTGCCCACAAGGCATTCACAAGCTTCTTATGCCAATTCTTCTTATTTTCTTCCAACACCTTCTTGATGATGTTTACAAGGCTTTTATTTGATGATTAGCTAGGCCATTTCCTTGAGGGCAGTATGCGGTGGAATGACCCAAAGCAATATGAAATTTGTGGCAGAAATTCACCATATTCTTGGATCTAAAAGCAACAACATTGTCTGTTATTATCTTGTTGGGGAAACCAAATCTAGACAATATGTTATTCTCCAAAAACTGAATGATTACTGAATCATTTGCCTGTCTACATGGGATGGCCTCAATCCATTTGGTGAAGTAGTCTGTGGCTGTGAGGATCCATCTATGTTGGCCTGAGGATGAGGGATGAATTTCTCCAATGAAATCCAAGCCCCATTGCTGAAAAGGTCTCTCTATTGCAATAGGCCTCAAAGGGAGTGGCAGTAATTTTCTCTTTCTCTCAAATATTTGACACTTATGGCATGAGGTAGTGAAATTCTTGACATCAGGGAACAAAGTGGGCCAATAGTAACCAACCCTCAGTATTTTATCCACAGTATACTTCCAATACAAGTGTCCACCACAATCACCTGCATGAAATTCTTTTATGACATTGTTAGCCTCACTCTCAATTAAGCAGTTTAGCAGTATACCCTCATGGTTTTTCCAAAGCAAATTTCCCTCCATGACACAAAATCTTGAGGCTTTCATTTTTAAGAACCTACATTTAGTTCTGGACAATCCTGGGGGAGCACACAGGTTTTGAAATATATAACAGATATCAGAATACCACAGAGATTGTTCAAAGGCTACCTTAATCTTTGGAGTCGCCAGCTCCGATTCACTATCCAGTTGGTTGATGTCCAAGGCTTGGAAATTTGTTTCGGACATTAATTTGGCCAAGCCTTGCCCTTTTATCAGCTTTGTAGGTTTTATTTCAATGTCAAATTCTAAAATGTTGGCAATCCATTTTCCTCTTCTTCCCTCTAAGTTCTCTTGAGTGAGTATGTCTTTCACAATGGGACTTGGTACATAAGCTATAACATGGGAGTATAGAATATAAATCCTAAAGTCTTTGATGGCTTTGACCAAGGCATATGCTTGCTTTTCCATGATATGATATTTTAGGGGTGCATCTCTGAGAGCTCGACTAAAGAAAGCAATGGGTCTCTCATTTCCTTGGTCATCTTTCTATAACAAGACAGCAGCAATAGTGTGTTGAGAAGCAAAAGAGAAAATGATAAACTCTTTGTCAAATTGAGGATTTGTTAAGGCTGGAGTTTGGGTAAGGGCCAATTTTATTCCTTCAAAAGCTTGATTTGCTTCTACTATCCATTTTACTTTTGAATCTTTCTTCAGCATGTTATTTAGTAATCTGCTCAATTCGGCCAAATTTGGGATAAATCTCCTGAGGAAGTTGATCTTCCCCAGGAACGCTTGTAATTCTTTGATGTTTCTTGGGTGGGGCATTTGCAAAATGGCCTGTATTCTGTCTCGGTCAATCCTAATGCCATCCTTTGAAATAATATGACCCAATAGCTTGCCTTCTTCCAAACCAAACAGGGATTTCTTGGGATTTAGGGAAATTCCATATTTCCTACAAGTTATGAATATTTGCCTTAGATGTTTCAAATGTTCTTGGTCAGACTTTGAGAAAGGTGTGAGGTCATGTAAGTAGATGACAAGGAAATCATGGATTTCTTTGGCAAAGGCAATATCCATTGCTCTTTGAAAGGTAGCTCCTGCATTTTTCAACCCAAAAGGCATTTTGACATATTTGAAGGTTCCCCATGGGGTTGTAAATGTTGTTTTGTCTTGATCATCAGGGTAGACTAGGATCTAGTTGAAACCTGAGAATCCATCAAGTAAAGAAATTCTTGAGGCCCCCACTACTCTTTGCAAGATGTGATCCATCTTGGGTAAGGGGTAATTATCTTTTAGGGACACTTGATTCAAGTTCCTTATATCAACACAAAGCCTTATTTCACCAGTTTTCTTTCTCGTAGGGACCAAATTTGAAATCCATTTTGAGAATCTGATCGGCGCTATTATGCCAGCTTTAAACATTTTTTGTACCTCTTTTTCAATTGAAGGGAGAAGCATAGGATTGATTCTCCTCAATTTCTGTTTAAAAGGTTTTTGATTTGGCTTGAGAGGGATAGTATGTTGAATGACGGAGGTATCATAGGACTTTAAATCCTCATAACTCCATGGAAAGACATCTTGGAATTCTTTAAAGAGGTCAATGTATTTAGGCTTTTGATCAGGTGGTAAAGATGCAGACAATTTAATTATCTTGGGCTGCTCAATAGTTCCAATGTTGCACTCTTCAATGGCAGCATTAAGGGGCTGCAATTTTGGTTTTCTAGGGACTTCTTTGAGTAAAAAATGTCCTCCAATGGATCTAGGCCTATTGGAAGAAAATTGTCTTTCCATTGTATAACTTCAGCTTCAGTATCAGCTATTTCCTCAGAATGAAATTGTTCAAGTTCTTGTATCTTCTCCTGGTCAAAGTTTGTTGGACAGAGCATTTGCTTTGCTGTTTTGAGTGAGATATTTGTTTGGTGTTGTTCAGCTAGTATTTGTGAATCGCTTGCAGCCTCTGTATCAATGTTCAGTCCTAAAAATTCTTGCTGTAAAGTTAAGAAATTGTTTATTTGTGTATCGTCCTCAAATACTTGCCAATCATTGACATTGTTTGGGACAGAAGTTCTGTGTTTTATCTCAGCTATAAAGCAATGCTGGGGTTCAAAAGGTAGCTTGCAAGTGCTTGCAAATGTGGCCAAACTATGAGCATGAAGGTTATGGTTTCTAGGAATTTTGGTAATTTGAAATTCAATGAAGGAATTTAGTATTTCAGCAGCAGCAGACCTATAAGATCTCAGTCTTTTGTCATTAGTGACAAAATTTCCCTTTACTTGTTGGATAATTAGGTATGAGTCTCCTAGGATTGAAACTTTTATGGCTTGTAAGGATTTTACTAGCTTGAGGCCTAGTAAGAGAGCTTCATATTCTGCCATATTGTTGGTGCACCTAAAGTTTAACCTATAGGCTCGGCCCTCTGCATGATTGTTTTGCTTGTTATGTATCCAGACCCCTGCTCCTGCCCCTAATTTGTTGACTGACCCATCGAACTCAAGAAACTAGAGGACTTCTTGATTAAGGGAAGGATTGTCAGCTGTTGTGGGACTTGGCATCAACAATTTGAGATTTTGGCTTACATTTAGTTTGTCTTCTTGAACATTTTTGTTTGTTGATTTCTCAACCAATATTTCTAGATCAGGAGTTTCTTCATTTATATGTCGATCTTGTTTGAGTCTTTGGGTTTCTTCATCATTTGTGGGACCTGTATTGTCATTGAAGAGAATATAGGAGTCTATGTCAGAATGGACAACATATATGGGAAAGTTTTGAGGCTTGTCTTCACTGCTGACCATATATTTCATAAGTGACTCTCTATATAGCCTCTTGGGTTGACCAAAGACTGAGATGGTGGCATATGACATGTTTAATTGTAGGTAACCTTGGAGTTTAGCCCCCCATGATCTTGATAACAGAATTCCATATTTGGGTGGGATATCAGCAACTACAACATCCATAAGAATTGTTTTATTTGGGTATTGGACAAGTGACACACAAAGATCTTTTATTCAGCCTAAACATTTGACTTGGCTGGAGTCAAATGAAAACAGGTCCTTATAACGTCTCGTAATGTCTAGGTCAAGCCTCTCCATCACTGATTTAGGCATAAGGTTGTGAGAGGCGCTTGAATCAAACATTGCATGATGTAGTATTTTATCATGAACATGCAGGCTGACATAAAAAGGTAAGATCCCTGTAACTGCTGTCTTTCCATCAACCTCTGGACCGAAAAGCAATTCTGGGGTATCATCTAACACATTGACATTATCTTTATTACGAGTAAGTTGAAGGGACTTCTTGATTTGTTGTTTGTAAATGTCATGCTTGGCTAATTCTGAAAGAGGAATAGCTATCTTTAATTTGCCAATTTCAGCTTCTAAGTCAAAAGGTCTCTCAGATTGGATCTTGGTATTGTGGGTGACACCCTTTTCCTTGTTCATTAAGTTTTCTTCTTGATTCTTATCTTGATCTTGAGGCTTATCCTTTTTACTCATCTCTTGAGGAGTATTACTTGGATTAGGCTGCAAAGGAGATGCAGCCATTGGGTTTTGTTTTGAGGGAAATAGTTCAGTTACTTCTTCAACGGTTACCTCATTTGTAACTAAATCAATTTTGTCATGTGGTTCTGTGACTATGGCCTTTTTGGGCTGCAGGCTATCCTTTTCTTTTTCAGGGTGTGTTACATTCACAGTTCTGCTTCTTAGCTTGTATTGCTTATGAACTTCATAAACAGCTGTGTCATAACCTTGTTTAAAGTCAAATGACTCACCTGACTTAGTTTGGAACTGCTTAATGTCATCTTCCTTATGATCTTCATGACTCAGAAAAACTTGTTGTTCATCATTCAGGCCCATTAGGTTAATGTGGGTGTCATCTACTTGCTCATTTGAAGTGGATGCTTTAGTATAGTTTTCTTAGAACGAAGGTCTTATCTCTGGATCAGAACTGGCCTTACCAACATTTGGGTTTTGATTTCTCCTAAAATTTGGATTCCTGATAGGGTTACTTTGTGGTGCTTCCCATGATGACTTTCTCTCAACAGATTCTACTCTGTCACCCAACCTTTTCATGCCAGTGAGTATTGCATCCAGTTTCTGATCAAAGGCTGAGGGTTTTTCTTTGAAGGTGATTCTCTTTTACAATCTTGCCCTGTTTCTTTTGGCAATTAGGTTAGCCTCTACTGTGACAACAACTTTTTGGGCATCTTCAAGGGTTTCAAGGGCTCTTTCCTTCAACTGATATGCCATATTAGGGTCAAAACCATCAGGAAATTTGTACAAAGCTAAATCAGGGGGAGGTCTCAAATTCTGCGGTATTGCATTGTATACATTGTTGAATCTTGCACAATACTCCAAAATGGTCTCCTAAGGACCTCGCTTGATTGTATCATATTCACCCAGTATGTGCAAGGGATCTTTCTTATTTTCCCATCTATTAGTAAAGGCATGGTAAAGCTCATCAGGAGTTGTTATGGTGTTTGCAGTGAGTGATCTAAACCAGGTTCTTACATCACCTATCAGGCTCTAAACAAAAATTCTCATTCTTACGCTGTCATCATCAATTTCATAGTTCTAAAAATGATCTTGCATCCTTCTGGCGTGCTGAATAGTTGTGATAGGGCTAGTGGAGTCAAAGTATGAGATTTTGGATTGGTAGTCATGAGGTAGGGCTGCAGCATTAGCAGGTAACTGCAGGGGCACATATCTATTAGCCATATTTGCAGGGTTTATAGGATTGACAGGGATAAACGGGACAACAAGGACTATTGGGACAACAGGGGTAATAGGTATGGTAGAGACTACAGTGTTGGTCAAGGGAATTTGTGCAGTGGATGAAGGTGTGAAAGGAGGGCTTTGAGATGTAGATGGTGAACTAGGGGAACCAGGGGTAGACCGGAATAGAACCTTGATTGGAGTGGGAATAGGGTTGAGGCAAACTATCTCAGGGCTCAAGTGAGAAGGATTTTCCTGTTTTTGCTGCTTCCTAATGTTTTTAAGGATGGTGTTAGGGTTTTCAAAAATAGTTGGTGGGTTAGGGTCAGGATTTGACCTTGTATACCGTTGATTCTTCTTGGGAGCCATCTTTTGAAGTTGTTTTTGATTATTTTTAGAATTTTCTTGTATCTGCAAGGGCCAGACAAGATTTTGGAATGGCTGTGTATGTCTCAAAGCTAGTATGAATATAGACTGAAGCATCTTTTATGTAGACTTGTTAATGTAAAACAAAAACAGTTTTGAAGGCTTCCTGGCTAACATTCAGGCTTCACCTGTAGCTTTAGGAAATATATAGTAATTAGAAAATCCTGAGGTTCTCCCCAGTGGAGTCGCCATTTATGTTAACACCCAGGTTGTTCCCTATGACTCCCAAGGGAATATGGCTGGGGTAACCACTAAACAAGCTTTGGATTATAGGTCCTAGCCTACCTATAATCAGAGAGGGCTCTCTCTTTAAGTTTCAGCTATGCGTTGTGAAGATTTTAGGCTAGTTAGAAATTTTAGTTTTCTGTTTGAGACTTTGGTTGGTGAACTGTTGTTGTCAGAAGGGCATGAAGTGTGCAGAAGATGCTAATCCATTGGGCATATGGAGTCAGAAATGTGAGATAGTCCTGGTGCCTATGATGGAGAAAGTATTACTGCAAGAATAGATCACTATTCTTAATATAATTTTCCGATTAGTGAGCGAAACAAATGGGAGTGAAGTTACAGACAGTGTGATAACAATTTGAACAACAATTTCTATTCAGTAGCATACATGAATTACTAAATAGTAATTGTGAAATATTCAGGGCCTATTGGAGCAGTTAAGAATTCCAATTAAACAGCTGAAGTCATAGAAAACGTTTATAGTGAAGATAGATTGAGATCAGGGTGTCTCCATGGACAAATCCTGAGTAATTCTTTTTCTTTCTTCCTATATTTAGAACAACATTTGAGAGTTGTGAGTTTAAACAAATAACAAAACATTAACAGAGATAGAGAACACTTATTATATCAAGCCATATCACTAGAATCCTGTAGCATTCAATGGTTCCAACACAGCATGCATCAGTAAGACCCAATTCCTGTAAACTCCAAGCTTTATTTATATCATCCTTTCAGAAATTATAGCCGAGTTCTCCTTTCTTCATAAGGAAACAACAAAACTCCAACCCCTTGAAAGTTTATGCGAGGGGGAATATATACAATAGGTTTTACAAAATATCTGAATGCTGAGTCATTTGATAGATTAACTATGCTCACCAGCTTTACAAAATAGTAGATAAGAAAGTTATTGCTACTCTAAATGTAAGATAAATGGTCTTTAATTCTGTCAGAACTCCTCTTGACCTTTGGAGGACACTGAGTCGATTGAGCATTCTTCTTTAATGCTGAATGATGTGTCTTTATACTCTGTCATGCTGTAGCTTTCTTGGCCCTGTTACCTGTGGCTGTCATTGTTGCTTTTGGTGGCCGAATCTTCCCGTTGAGTTGGCTCATTCCACTTTTTCCAGTCATAGTGTATGCATCATACTTTCTGAATATGATGACTTATATATTTCGATGACAAAGCTTTGATGAAAACCTCCTACTCATAGTAATAACTGTATCGTTGAGGACCACCACTCCTGTGTAGCCAATTGATGCCTCAAAATTGCATCTAAGGTCTCATCTGCCTCTGTGTATTTGTAGAAGTTAGGAGGCACTTCAAATAAATGGTTGATCTCATTCATAATAAAAAACAAGTTCTCTATTATGTCATAGAGACTTTGCCCAGATGCTGGCCCTGTTACCTATGAGGTGCTTGATCCTTGACTGATCTGATTGGTGGCAAATGTGTTCACCCTTTTTGCATAAACCTCATGTGATAGTAGTCTCCCTGTACTGTTCAGCAAGCTAGGAAGACCTCTGCCCTGTAATGCTGCAAACTTGTCCATGAATTTTTTGACCTCTGTTTGCATGTCCTGGCTTCTTCTATCCAATGTCTGCATCGGCCTTTTCAATGTGAGGACCCTCTTTATCAGCTGTATAGTTTTTGTTCTGTTGGAGATCCGAATTGCTGCCAACTGAGGACCTGTCCGGTTAGTAAGAACATTAATCATTATGCTGGCTATCTCAGGCATACTGCCTAGAGATGCCCTTGCTCTATGGACTTCCTTCTGTGCCTTGCCTATGATCTCCATTTGCTCATGGATAGTCTCAATGTATTGCCACTGATCCGTTATTGATTGGCCAATGTGGGTCCACAAAACTGTCCTGATCTCAGCCACCACTTTGTCAAGGGTGAGCTCTTTCTCCAGCTCCTTTATATTCTCTTTGAGAGCTTTTATTTCTCTCCCTTTCTCAGCCACATTCTGCTTGGATTTGTCATATTTTTCATTCATCTTAGCCAAATTCTCCATGGCTCCATTCAGCTCTGTCATCTGGGCTTCGAGGACCTTGATCTCACTCATCAATTTCTGCATATCGAGGCTCGGAGCCTGCTCTGAAGTTGGTGCTGGTGCTGATGTTGATGTTGATGGCGCTGCTTGCTCTGTAGGAGGAGCGGTAGTATTTGGGGGCTCCTAAAGTTTTATAACCTCTGGAGGGGGCTGAGAAGTCTGGCCTCCCTCTTTCTGCTGTAGGGTTGCCTGTAGTGCAGCCTCTGTGTCCTCCAGCTTCCCTTCTGTCTGCACTAGCTATTTGTGCATTGCTACCAGCAATGTGGCTACCTCTTGGTCTTGTCTTTGCTGGGCAACCTCTTCTGTTTGAGGGTGAATGGTTGTTGGGAGCTTAACCTTCTTTCTCAGGGCTACAAGGTCTGCATCTCTTATTTTGAGCAGCTATTGTATGGCCTATGGATCCTTGGGGTCATGCCCAAGCTCTATAATTATATCCTCCAAAGACTTGATCCTGTTGTCTTTAGCCTGAGAGGATGCTTTCTCCAACTCAAGTTGGGCAGCTGTATTGTTTAGGTTGTTTTCCAACCTATTAGCCAACATTGTTTTGTCTGCCAATGTTGCATAGACCATCTCACCCATTTGCTTGTGAAGTTCTATTTGGTCCATAGGGTGGATGTCCTTTGCAAGAACCTGAAGGTTGGTTCTTATATAGTCTGCAGCTGACTGTGGCTGCAGCATAGTGGGCCTGAAATGACTCATGGTATTTTTCCCTTCTGTGATGTCATAGGCTGACATAAGCCTTTGTTGATTGGTAGGGGCCATCTTCAGCAACTGGTTGTAGATCTGGAGCCTGAGTGGCTCATTTCTCCTCTTGATATCAATAAATTGTTGCTTGATGCCTGCCTCTGCTCTCCTTTGATGACTTGAGGAGCTTACCTCTCCTCCAACGGTTCTCTCTTGTTCCTGCTGAAAGGAACTGGCAGATGCCTCCATACTTGGCGGCCCCATTCCCAACGATTGCCCCATAGTCATTTCTTCCTCAGAGAGGGGATTTAATCTCTGTCTCTTCTCCCCTTGATTTGTGGACGTGGTGAGGGGAGCCTCCTGCTCTCTGTCCCTCTTCTTTCCCTTTTCCTCCTTTTGTGGAGTTTGCAGCACTGAGGCCTCCACTGTCTTTTCTTGCCCAAAAGGCATTTTCTCTTGAGCCTGTTGCTTAGTAGGTGTTGGGGCTTCAGTCATTTGTTCTTGCTGCATAGGTTGCCCCTCTTCTTGATGTTTTTCTTGCTGCTTTACCTCCTTTTCTGCCTACTATTATGTTTGTTGATCTGTCCTAGGAGGTGGCTATTCCTGCTCTATCTGCTTGCCTTTATCTTTGTTTGATTCCTGTTGGGAAATTCCGGCTGCTTGCTGCTGGGCTGTGGAAGATGAGGCAGCTGCTCCAATTTGCCTTTGACAGGAGGAAGAAACCTGCCCACAAGTTTCCAAGTCAGCTTCTTTTTCAAGATTCCTCGCTTCTCTTTGTAGCATTTTCTCTCTACCAATGGGCTCTTCTAGGGTGCCCTCTTTCCAGCTTAAAGCATTGGCATATTGCTCAATATTAGGCAGTTTCACGTGAGCGTAGCCAACCAATTTGTATTTTATCCTCCTAAGGGAAATGAAGTGATTAGGGTCATAAGGCACCCATTTGAAGCTGGTTTGTAGTCTGAGGGTCTCTAATATCAGGTCGGCTTCCTTCCATCGTTCCTCTCTTTTATTGTACAGAAAAGGGCCTAGCTGATTTCTCACCTTCAGTTGCACCTTCTTGTTTTTACTTTGGAAATGGACAAAGTTTGCATTTCCAAACTGCCTAAAGTATTCTAGGGCAAAGAGTCTCATAGGGACATATCTTGGCAGCCTATAAGGACTCAACTCACAGCCATATATTCTGATTACTGTGTGGTGTTGGTAAAAGTACCAATCACCAATGTTGTAGGCCTTTGAGAGGTGAAGAATTCTTTGCATCTCCTCTGTCAATCTGGGAGTAGGTGTTGTATAGGTAAATCCCCTCTACGGATAGAGGCGATCCCTACTAGCCCAACAGGGGTCTAGCAACAATCGAACAATGCTACACTGCAGGTTCCTAGTTGTAAATAACAAGTGGGTGAGAATAACCTACTTGGATTCCAACGCTTGTTTGTCGAAGAGATATTCCTCTCGCTCTTTCGCCCCAGCCGATCACAATTCCCCGCTATCCTCGCGGATGAATACCTGCACAAGCAAAAGAGAGCAAACAAAAGCGTAAAATCTACTAACAACAACTATGTATCGGTCAGGAAAGATACAATTTGCATTAATCAATAATTGAACAAATGTAAATGGAACCATAAGAGTAGTCATCTATCTTTATTAACAAAAAGTAGAGTAAGGTACAACCGGTGTCCTG
>APFE031546774.1:0-10209 GCA_000404065.3 Pinus taeda | reverse complement strand
TTAATACGTTTTTAATCTAAATAATATCAATAGTACAAATTATATACTATTGCTAATGATATAAATATTAGTGCAATAATATAGATTAAATGGCGTATATAGGCATCAATACACTTATCTTATGATACATTTTATATTCTCAAGATTTAAATATCAAGTTTAATGGAGGTTAAATCCTTATCACCTACCTAATAATTATTGATAATTAAATTAAAATTCCAAAATAGGCACGCCTATCCATGTAATTAGTACTAATATATTGATAGTACTATTTTTATACCATTAATACTAATATATTAGTTGTATTATAATGTTAGCGATATTACTATATTAACAAGAGCCACGTGGCGGCAATGTCACAACCTTTGCTTTTTTGCATATTGCCACCACGTGGCTTTTATTTATTATGCAAGAATGATGAATATTTGAAAACATAAATTATATCATACATATTTAAGTCCCCAATTTTATATACTAGTTTGTCTTAAGTATAAATAGCTACACAAACATTGCTTTTATATATGGATTCTTCTAAAATTGTTGAAACTACATTTTTGAATTGCACAAAAAATTGCTAGCAAAATGCAGGAAGTGTACTCACTTTGTATGTTGAAACATCACTACTTTTGGCTCCAAACACATGAATTCATGCATTGGCTTCCAACTTGAAAAAAAAACATTCATAAAGCATCATAAAATCTGCCAAATAGGAGTTTCAAGCTTAATATCATTGTTGTAGAAATTTATAACCTAAAGTCTTGATGTTTACACTTGAAGTTTTATTACTAAAACCAAGGTTAATAAAGATATAGTTTGTCATGTGTATATCATTAGCACTTGAAATTAGCAATGAAGAGATGTCAGTGTCTAAGTTCTTCTATTATTGTACACATAATTTATATGTTGATTTTTATAGTTTTGTTTTGTCAATAAATCCACTTGGAATGAAGATATACTCATACTTTATCGCATCAATGTGTAACATCACCTCAAATTAACAATGTTATGGATGTCATAATCGAAATTATTGATTGGAACAGGGAAATTTTATATTTATTTTAAAAAATCAATTATAAAATTATATTTAAAAATTAAAAGAAATATTTTAAATATTTTAGATTTAAAAATTTAATTTACCTTTTCATAAATATTTTAAATTTATTTCTATCTAAACAATATGCAGTCATGTATACAATAATATGAATAATATGTAAAATGATTTGTCATTTGGGATTATTTTGTGTGATTAGAGGAAAGAATGGAATATTTCTCTCTAGAGTTCAATTCCGACATGGTAATTGACAATTGACATTTATCATATAAAATATATATCATTTTATCCCCACACACATAAAATATAATCTAAATAATATACATAATATACATAATATAATATTTTATTGATTTTTATAAATCTAAATAACATACATTTTCATGATATTTTATCAATCTAAATTATTTTTATTTTAAATACTTTTGAACCTTCACAATCATTATCTTATATATATAACCATGAATTATACCTATATATTTTTTAAAACTTTTTTTATAATAATTTAAAAGTCAACAAAATTAATTAATTTTACGTTGAATAATATTAATTAAGAAATGGAATACTCCCCACCCCTAGTCAATTCCTATTAGGGACATGATGCATATTGCCAATATTGGTATTATAGGTATATTCCTCATATAAAATATACAACTTTATACTTGTAAAAAAAATTAAATCTAAGAATACATTTTTTTAGATATATTTAAATTAAAATAATTTTCCAAAAAATGTAAGTCCCACTAGCAAAACCGGTTGAGCACGAGCCTCCTTAGTAAGGCGACCCAAGATCAAACCTCATGGGGGTCATTGTGTCTTGTGCTATGGAGAGGAGACATGCTAAAAATGTTAGAAAATGTAACTATGTTTGGTCTTCAATAATGTACTTGAGTCATTATGAAAAGTACTTGTCAAAATAATAAAGAAAATAATTTTTATTATTGTAACAATGACTTATTAAAGCATGGGTTTCATGCTTGGGTCATCATTATATTAGTCTAAGTCCCCATTGTGGACTCCTAGGATTAACATTGAGTTTATAGAGTCATTGTACATTCGAAGAGACCCTTCTTGGGCTTTCAAATCATGTAAAAAGGTTTTGTATCAAGTCAAATATGAATTATGTATCCTCCACATCATGTTGGCCTAAGAGAGATCAATCCAGTCTAAGGACCCTCATTCGACCCACAAGAAGCCTATACAAGGAGGTAAAAGTCATTTGGAGCATTTATTCTCAAGCAAGTTTGATATCTCAAGAAGAGTTGGAGGAGTGCAAAGTTTGTTGCGGGAGGTGGAAAGAAGTGTGAGTTTGGGGAAGTCTTTAGAGAAGAAGAAAATCTAACTTTTGGTTCCTCTCTCTCTCTATTTCGTGGTCTTGGTTGGGAGATCAAAGTCTCCTAAGATTTCGCTTTTGTCGGAAGCTGCATGATGTTAGAAGCTGCTGCCTAGTCGAAGCTGTTGGAAGAGGTCATAGATCTGGGAGGCTGACATGGTGTGGAGGGAAAGTCTAGTCTTGGTCTAGGGTAAAGAGTCTCAAAGAATACTATTGAAAGGAAGAATTATCTTGACTATATTTTCCCCTTGAGGGGGGTTTTTCCCTGGCATGTACCTATATCTTTTATCTCTTGTTTTGTGATCTTTATACACACATAATATGGAAATTTCTTGATGAAAGATAAGATAATAAAGAAGTAAAAGAAGCCAACACTCTCACAAGTAATTGTCAAGAAAGGAGAGTCAAACCCTAATTGAATATCTTTGATTTTCCGACAGGGTTTCAAAGCTAAGGTCAAGAGAATTTGAAGATCACTTTGTTGGCATGGATTCTCCCTCTATAGTGAACTACATAAGATTGAGTTACAACACTGCTGAAAGATGGATCAAGAAGATCATCTACTACTTATTCAATAAAGTCAAGAGTCAAGGATTCTTGGCCACCCTTTCAGGTTCTCTTACTAATGACAATTCATGGATCATTGATAGTGGATCATCGAGACACATGATAGGTGAAAGCAAGAAACTTCACACGCTATCAAAGGATCCATCCTCTCATGCAGTGGAATTGTGTGACAAAAAATTCTATGCTGTCAGAGGCATGGGATCAACATCATTGAAGCTGGATAATGGAATGAAGCTACATCTCAGCAACATTCTATATATTCCAGGTTTGAAAAAGAATTTACCTTCTATTTCTTGCTTAGAAGATAAAGGGGAAAGGATTTCTTTTGTTGATGTTTGGGAAAAAGAATCTAACATTGTCAAAGCTAGGTTTATTGTAGTTCGTGAAGGAAGTCTTTATCAAGTTATCACACCATCTCCTTAAGCTTTGGTTCATATGGAAATAGTCCCATTGAACTATGGCATCGAAGGTATGGTCATCTTCGGTATAGGGTTATCCCTACTCTTAGTCAACAGGTTCATGGTATTCCTAATATAAAGTTAGATCATGAAGGTGTGTGCAAGGGATGCTCTTTGGAGAATCATACTAGAAAGCCCTTTCATAATAGTGAAAGTAGGTCTAAATACATATTAGACCTCATCCATTCATATGTGTGTGGGCCCATGTCTAAAAAATCACTTGGAGGTCATATTTACTATGTAACATACATTGATTATCATGCAAGGAATACATGGATCTACCTTCTCAAAACTCAAGATGAAGTATTTGATAAGTTCAAGGAGTTTAGGGCTAAAGTGGAAACCTTAACTCAAAGAAAGATAAATACTATGAGGTCTGACAATGGTGGGGAATACACTTCTAAAGAATTTATTGCATATTGTAAGGATGTAGGTATTAAGAGGGAGCTCATTGCTCCCTACTATCCCAAACAAATTGGATTGATCGAAAGGAAGAATCGGTCAATTCAAGAAGGCATTTGAACTATGCTCCTTGATCAAGAACGACCAAAATTCTTATGGGGTGAAGCAATGATGACTATCGTGTGCATTCAAAATACAAGTCCTCATAGGAGTCTTAACAGTACTACACCTGAAGAAGCATTCATAGGGAAGAAGCCGAGTGTGGATCATCTATGAATCTTCGGAAGTCTAACATATATCAATGTTTCAAAGGACAAGTGAAAGAAGTTGGACTCGACAAGCATCAAGGCAATATTCATTGGTTATAATTTTTTCTAAAAAGAATATAAAATTTATATAAAGGAAGGAAGACACATTGAGGTAAGCAGAGATGTCATATTCGATGAAAATCAAGATTAAAAGAAATCAAAGGATATTCCTATTGATTCTGATGACGAATAAGTTCTCGTATTTGAAGAAGAAGAAGTTCATCATGAGAACCGTACTACAAATGTTGAAGAAGAAGGACCAAGTGAGCCTATTCAATCGGTGGTTGTCCCAACAACAAGGAAGAGGCCAAATTGGTTGAAAGCTACATTAGAATATGTTGAAGGATATGAATCTATGAAAGGTCCCTCCAGGGAATGTAAGAAATCGAAGAAATATTCTAGATATGCTGCATATATGACAAAGTTAGTTGAAGCCGAACCATCTAAATTCAAGGAAGTTGAGCATGAAGAGGTTTGGAAGAAAGCTATGTAGGAAGAATATCAATCCATCATGAAGAATAGGGTTTGGTATATCGTTCCTAGACCTAGTGCAAATCGGTTGTGATATTGAAGTGGATCTATAAGATCAAACAAGTTGTTGATGGAAGTATATAAAAGTACAAAGCAAGGTTTGTCGCAAGGGGTTTCTCTCAAGAGGAAGGTATTGAATATGAGGAAACCTTTGCACCTACAACAAGGTACACTACTATCATATCATTGGTTTCATTGTCTTCTACAATGGGTCGGAATATCCATCAAATCGCTGTTAAGACTGTATTTCTTAATGGGACCATTGATGAGGAAGTGTACATTGAACAACCTGAAGGATTTGAAGTGAATAGAAGGGATTCTCATGTTTTCAGACTCAAGAAGGCCCTATATGGTTTGAAGCAAGCACCAAGGGCATGATATGTAAGAATGGATGCATATCTACTTATAATTAGGTTCATGAAGAGTGTTACTGATCTGAATCTATACATCAAGGTCATGAATAATGAGCCTGTCATTATTCTACTATATGTGGATGATATATTCATCACCGATGTAGAACAAAAAATTCAAAAATGAAAGAAGATGTTGGTCGTTGAATTTGAAATGAAGTATCTAGGACTAATGCACTACTACCTAGGTCTAGAAGTATGGAGGAGACCTGGGGAGATATATTTGGGGGAAGGAAAGTACATCATCAAGTTATTGCAAAAATTTGGGATGATGGATTCCAAGACGATGAATACTCCCATGATCGCTAACCTCAATAAGTTGAGGAGCTCCGACTTTAGTCTCGTGGATCCTACCTCATATCAAAAGTTGGTAGGTTCCCTGATGTATCTGGGAAATACTAGGCCAGATATATGTTTTGCAGTAAACATTCTTAGTGAGTTTCAGTTGGTGCCTCGTCATGATCATTGGATAGCTGCCAAACATATATTGAGGTATCTTCATGGCACTGTACATCAATTCCTAAAGTATGATAGTAAGGAAGTCAAGCTAATTGGCTTCACATACTCTTATTGGGGTGGCAATAAGACTAATTGAAGTAGCACTACTGGAGGATGATTTAGTCTGGGAGATGTTATGATCTCATGGATGAGTAAGAAGCAAGATCATGTTGCATTGAGTAGTACCGAGGCAGAATATGTGGTTGCATGTGAATTAGGAAAAGTGGTTGTGATTAATTGTGACAATCAAAGTTGTATCAAGATGTCAGGAGATCCCATGTTTCATTTGAGGACAAAACATATCAATAATAAGTTCCACTTTATTAAGAACTTGATGCAGGATGGGGTCGTGAAGTTATAGTATGTCCCGATATATGAACAAGTAGTAGACATACTAACAAAGGCTCTTCCTAATAAGAAGTTCAAATATCTAAGAAACCTGTTGGGTTTGGTAGATATTGATGATTTTATTGATGATAAGGAAGTGGAAGAGATTTTTTGAGGCTTTGCGAGTGAAGCATTACCTAGGAGACATCAAGTCGGAACTCCATGTTGATGTCTAGATCCCAAAGTTGAAAAGATGGTGTTGGTTATTGAGCTATGTTTTGGATACACACCTGTATGTTTGGGTTGGTGTTTAGCAAGTAAGCCTAATGGTACCTAGAGGGGATGAAAACTTGAGTCCACCTTAGCCACACTTGGATAGATTTTCCTGGTCAGGAAAGTAGTACATGGCATTACAGTGCCTAAAATTTATTCATGTTTTGATATAGTTTGAGATATTCCATTGTATATATACATTAGTTATACCTCCTTAGTTAAGAGGGAGTGTTAGAAAATGTAACTATGTTTAGTCTTCAATAAGGTACTTATCAAAAGAATAAAGAAAATAATTTTTATTATTGTAACAATGACTTATTAAAGTATGGGTTTCATGTTTGAGTCATCATTATATTAGTCAAAGTCCCCATTGTGGACTCGTAGGATTAATATTGAGTTTATAAAGTCATTTTACATTCGAAGAGACCCTTCTTGGGCTTTCGAATCATGTAAAAAGGTTTTGTATCAAGTCAAATATGAATTATCCACCCTCCACATCATGTTGTCCTAAGAGAGATCAAGTCACCCTAAGGACCCCCATTTGACCCACAAGAAGCCTATATAAACAAGGAGGTAGAAGGCATTTGGAGCATTCATTCTCAAGAAAGTTCGATATCTCACGAAGAGTTGGAGAAGTGCGAAGTTTGTTGCCGAGAGGTGGAAAGAAATGTGAGTTTGGGGAAGTCTTTAGAGAAGAATAAAATCGAACTTTTGGTGCCTCTCTCTCTCTCTATTTTGTGGTCTGGATTGGGATATCAAAGTCTCTTAATATTTCGTTGTTGTTGAAAGCTGCATGTTACTTGAAGTTGTTGCCTAGTCAAAGTTGCTAGAAGAGGTCGTAGATCTGGGAAGCTGACATGGTGTGGAGGGAAAGTTTGGTCTTGGTCTAGGGTAAAGAGTCTCAAAGAATATTATTGAAAGGAAGAATTATATTGACTGGGTTTTCCCCTCGAGGGGGGTTTTTCCCTGGCATGTGCCTATATCTTGTGTCTCTTGTTTTGTGATCTTAATACACACATAATATGACAATTTCTTGATGAAAGATAAGATAACAAAGAAGTAAAAGAAGCCAACATTCTCACTAGTAATAATCAAGAAATGAGAATCAAAACCTAATTGAATAGCTTTGATTTTCCAACAAAAATTCCAGTCAACTTAGGGCTGGTGTGGATGGTGTGTTTGAGGCCAGGTGCGATCCCCGGGTGACTTTGGTGGGATTAGGGTTGGTGTGGATGGTGTGGTTGATGTTAGGTGCAATCCCCAGGTGACTTTGACGGGCTTAGGGCTTGTGTGGATGGTGTGGCTTAGGCTAGGTGTGATCCTCGAGTGACTTACATATCATCTAACTGGAACACCTTAGAGGAACTAGACTCTGGTTTCATCCAAAGTGCGCTAGTAAGTGATTTCATTGAAGAATAATAGAAGGGATTGGAGAATCAATCACCGTCTGGTGCTCTCCATCACCATTCGACAGAGGGAGTACTTCAAGTGCTTATACTTGTGCCATTGATCAATACCGACAAGGCTAACATATTCCTCAGCCTTTGTAACCTTGGTGGTGGCAGCTGGGAATACCTCAACCAAATTTTATGTATGAAAAGTTTAAATCTAAAGTTAACATTGTAAAAAATACAAAAATATTTTTCTAAATTTTTTGTAGGGTCAAACTATTTCTCTAGCCTCATCACTAAATGTCACTAACATAATAATTATTATTCTACATTAATATAATATTATTGTTATTGTATTATTATGTTCTTTAATTATATTATTATTATAATTTATAAGTTACTATTCTAAATTATGCATAATTTGTTTGTTTGTTTGTTTGTTTGTTTGGCTTTTGTTTTACATAAATAAACTACTTATATAGACTATACTATTTTTATATAATGTTATACTATTATTTGTTAAGGCAATCCTAGATCTTAAGTCATTGGTTTAATTACGTGCTCTATTTGGGTGTTATTCCTGGACATGACCATGAAGTAGGCTAGCCAATGCCAAACTTACAAAAAAAAAATAGTATACTATTATATTAACCCTTATCTCATGTACAAATCAAACCAGAACTAATGTGGCTACCCTTCTGCTCCACTTAGACTTGCAGTAGAGATGAAGCAGATCCAAAACAATCCTTAAACTTCTTCGTCCTTTTTCTCCTTGAGCTCAGTTCCTTCAAATGTCTTCTCTATGATGATTTTCACTTGGTTGATGAGGATCGAGGTTCCTCCTCTCCACCTTTTATACCTTCTCTAGGGTAAACGACTAGCCCTTGCTCCTTTAAGGTTTCTCCTTCATCTCCATGAGCCAAGTTACCATTGCAGCCATTGAAACAAGGGTGGACATCAAATAGCCACATGTTGGAAGCTCCATCCAAAGCATGTTTAGAGCTACGCCCTATTAGTGCCTAAATCTACCTCAGGCTGAAGGAAGGAAGGTCTAGGGTAACATCAAACCACATTTAACCTGGTAGCTAGCCCTACCAGGTCAAGAGAGGGCTCTCTGCTTGTCAATCTCAATTAGAATATGGCAACTAGGGCTTGAGATGACTGAAATGAATGTTGATTTTAGGCTAGGTATATTTGGTCATAGGATTTTGTTTGATTTTGATGGTTGGTTGCTGGATCAAATGAAGAAGGCAGCTTTGGGTCCGGGAAATCAACTCAGATTTGTAGGATGTCCTGTGGGGCGAGGTAGGTAGGTGTTTCGACACTTTGAATTGAGTGTGATGGTAAGTCTAAGACTAGTGAAGAGTTAGGGAGGGCATGCGAAGTTCATGAGTCCTCCTCAAATAATAGAAAACATCAAAAACTAAATGTATTCTCAAGGCAAAACACTGAATATCAATGGATTCCACCTATCTATCTGGATTCATTTAGTTATGAAGAAAGAAATAGATTCAGGCACATATAACACATGAGAGAAACTAAATAACAAAGGAAGAAACATTGCCAAGACACATTACCACAAGAATCCCACAAAACGTTGCAAAACCCTGGTTCATTTCCTTGCCAAACTGCAGAAGTGATTTACAATGAAGCTCAAAGCATCCACAAGAGTCCAACCATTAGAAATGACTAAGAAAGTACATAATATAGGCATAAAACCACCTATTCTAGCCATCAGGGGTCGAATCCATGAGTCAATGAGCTATTTCAACAACATTTAAACTAGGAACTAGAAAACAGGCAGTGGAACGGCTTGCCTCTAAAACTATGGAAACTGATTCATTCAACCTCAAACCACCTCTAACTGATGTATCTATCCCCTCAAGTCATTTTTTTTATCAAATTTACATCATATTACATCATTTACCATCATAGATCTACTAAGGAGAAAAGAAAAAGTCAACTGATAGTCAAACTGGGCGAAATTCTGAGTTTTTAGGCAAAATTGGCAAAACTTTGCTTGATGCGCAGCGCCATTTCAAGGCTATTTTTGGAGGCCTTCCACTCGTCCACATCAGGCCCAAGATAGATTGTTCGAAAGCCCTGCCTGTCTAGTTTCTAGAGCACTTTGAATTTTCTGATTTGGAGGTCTTTTTCCCCCTCAAAAGTGGATTCTCCCAAGACTGGTTCCTGTGTGTCCAAAAAGTGGCAGAGAGGGCATTTTTTAAGTGTTTTTTACCCTTTTGGTGGCCGAGATCTCCTCCAAAATTGATGAAACTTTCTGGGCTTTCTTATTTTTTGATGCTGACTCCAAATCTACAAGCAATTTGTCAAGAGGATGCACCAATTCAATGCGCAACACCAGTGGCGCTGCACATCATTCGAAATTTCCTATGTTGCCTAATTCAAAAATTGGAAAATGACAAAATTGTTTCAAAATTTGCCCAATTTTGGCTCAAAGCTGAATCATGGGTTACTTTGTTGGGAAAACGTAACATTATCCAAAATGTTGAGCTTTTCATCCTTCTTTTTGCCTTTTGTTCCATTTTTCCCCTACATCCGGAATTCTTGTGGCATCTGCAATGATAGTTGGTGAAAGAGTGAAGTTGACCACCGCAAGATGCACCATATTGTTATCCAAGTTTATCACAAACTTCCTT
>APFE031546772.1:7573-41208 GCA_000404065.3 Pinus taeda | reverse complement strand
CGTTATGGTACAAAGATCGCTTATACCTCTGTAAGAATTCCCAGCTAAAACAAAAGATTCTTATGGAATTGCACACTTCTCCCTTAGGAGGGCACTCAGGATTTTTAAAAACTTACCAAAGGGTTAAGAAGGAATTTTTTTTGGATGGCCTTAAATCAGATATTCAAAAGTTTGTGGCGGAATGTTTGGTTTTCCAGCAAAATAAAGTTGAACAATTAAGACACCGGGTCTATTACAACCTTTATCCATTCCAAGCCAACGTTGGGAGGGGTTTCAATGGATTTTATCACAGGTTTACCCAAGTCTGAGGGAAAGAGTGTCATCATGGTGGTAGTTGACAGGCTTACCAAGTATGCACACTTTTGTGCATTATCACATCCATTTAAAGCTAGTACATTTCTACTGCATTTATGGAAACAATTCAAAAGCTACATGGAAACCCAAAGATTATTGTAAGTGACAGAGATCCCATTTTCACTGGAAATTTTTGGACAGAATTATTTTCTTGTCTTGGTACTCAGTTAGCTCATAGCTCATCTTATCATCCTCAATCTGATGGGCAAACCGAGATAGTAAACAAATGTTTGGAAGGATATCTTCGTTGCTTTGTATCTGATAAACAGACATAATGGGTCAAATGGTTGCCTCTGGCTGAATGGTGGTATAACACTTCCTTCCATATAGAAAAAAAAATGACCCCATTTATGGCACTTTATGGGTATCAGCCACCATCCATCACATCATATTTAAGATAAAATTCTAAGGTTCAAGCAGTGGAACATCACATCGAACATCAACAACAAGTCCTCCAACTCTTAAAGGATAACCTCGTGTTGGCACAGAATAGAATGAAACAACAGGCAGAGCAACATCGCAGTGAAAGAAGTTTTGATGTAGGTGATTGGGTATTCTTAAGGCTACAACCATATAAGAAAATGTCCCTCAAGCAAGCTAAGTAGGATAATAAATTATCACCAAAGTATTATGGTCCGTACAAGGTGTTGCAAAATATTGGTACTATGGTATACAAATTAGAGCTTCCTGCAGCTTCTTGATTGCACCCAGTTTTCCATGTTTCATGTTTAAAGAAGGTTATATGCGATAAGTTCCCAGTTCAAACAATATTGCCAGAACTTGATGAGGAAGGAAAAATTATATTGGAGCCAAAAGCAGTCACAGAAACAAGAACTCGACAGCGACGAAATCGATCAATTTCAGAGTATCTTATCAAGTGGAAGAACTTATCTGCTGAAGATTCCACATGGGAGGATGAAAATTTTATACAGAAGTATCCAGAACTACTCAAGCGTTGAGGACAACACTTTTTTTGAAGGAGAGGGGCATGTTGGGTCCTATAATACTAGTGATTACCCCATTACTATGGTAGTTGTACCCCTTATTAATATTGTTGTGCCCCTATTGCCCCCATATTGTTATTACTGTGCCCCATAGAATCCCTCTATTGTTATTTTTGTGGCTTATATTATTATTATTAGGTCGGCTGGGTTATATTGTGACTCCTTAGACTCCTATATATAGAAAGGAGGTTTTATCATTTGAATCATCGAAGAATTATTCATTTATGTAATGTAAAGGAGGTTGCCCCCTCGAAGAGGATGAATTCTAAGGCATTGATCTATCTTTTCTATCTTTTCTTGAGCTGGTTTCATAACAGATGACAAAGGCAAGCAGTCCAACGAGAGTGCCTGGGTTCACAAGGTTCCAACAAAGGAACCAGAATTTGATTTGGAGCGTGCTAAGGAGACATTCATGGAAGCTAAGAAGAGCTTCAAGGAGGCCTCCACTTTAGGTAGTAAAGACAAACTGGAACCGAAAATGGACCCATCAATGCTCACTACCTTTCTGAAGACATGCATGAAGTTGTTGCGCGACAGCAAGGCTATGAAGGGGATGCAAGAACTCATTACTAGATGTGTTGGGATTGCGCTAGGAGAACCACGCATAGTCTGGAAGCTCGGGAAGAACACAACACAAACATGAAGAGAGATGAGGCCGACCGCGCATATCGAGGAATATGAAATGGACCAAGTGATTTTGGATCTAGGATAGAACAAAAAAATCCTACCAAAACAGACATGGGAACGCATGGGCAAGCCCGCGTTGCAATGGTCTCCTATTCAATTGCGAATGGCGAACCAGCAAAAGATTCTACCTATGGGACAATTGCAGGGAATAATGGTAGATATCAAAGGTGCGAGCACACTTGCAAATTTCGAAGTGATAGAGATTGTTGATGACAACAATCCCTATCCCACACTACTGGGAATAGATTGGACCACTGACATGAATGGAGTGATAAATCTAAAGAAGCGTAAGATGATTTTTGAGAAAATTTCACTACGCGTAGCGGTACCCATAGACCCTGTGGAAGGATCACACTACATAGAGCCAGTGCGCGACTACAAGAGCGACGACGATCTAGACTGTTTCTACAAGATAACCACGTGGGAGTAGGACTAGGTGAATCCAACAGTGGATGGCAGGATTTCGTGGGAGCGCGAAAGCTCCTGCACCTCAGATTCGAACGAGGAGATAGAACAATGGCAAAACTTGTTACACGAGGTAACCACACTCAACTGCAACATGATGATAAAGTCACTGCGTTGTGTAGCAACGGAAACAAGAGATCTGCTGATGTATGATGGGTTGACAGAGGTGGATGATTTACTGAGAAAATTTGAAAGAGAAGTGTCAGAACAGTAGCGTTCGATGCTCTGAAATGGGTACTACACGCTACGCCCCGCAAGGTGGTGGGGTACACACCAACAGAATTTTGAGGATTGGCAGGAATGTAGAAGGGTGATGCGCATACAATTTGGGAAGCCTCAGATGCATATGAAAGCCAAGTATAAGGGGCTAAACATCCTGCGTGCCCACCTCTCTAGATGGGTATAGGTGTATGGTGTGCCACCTGCACGAACGCACACTGTCCTTGTGATAGGAGACACGACCAACAAGCAAGATCAGGAAAGTCGATGGCGTAAATGACGACCAAGAAGTATGATAAGACCAACAACGCCGAATATTATCTACGTGGAAGCCTTTGACAAAGTGTGCGAAGTACTAAACATGGTCCACCATGTGAAGCGAACTGATTAGGACCTGCGTGTACCAGCGGTTCTATGGACTTATAGGACCATGCGTAAAACCTTGACTGTGCGGGCACTTCCAAAACTGAAGTATGAAGCAGAGGCTGTAATCCCTATGGAGCATACAAATCCTAGTACGCGCGTAGTAGCACCCATAGATACGATGGTTCACGAAGCTTGGAAAGAATAAATCACACAGCCGCAAGAGACAGAACACATGGGACTTGAAGAATAAATCCAACAAGGAAACCTTAGACTCCAAGGACTTGTAGAAGATAGGGTATAGTTAAGAAAGAAAAGCGCACTGGTGGACATGGAAGTCAAGATGCTGGAGGACGAGATAAAGGAAGAGTTTCTCACTGAAAAAACTAGGGTGGTAAGGCAAGGTGAGTACGATCATATTAACAAGTTTGAGAACCATCGCTGTGAATTGATTAGTCTAATGCCTTGGTTGGGACTGCATATTGCTAAGCCTAGTGACCAGGGTAGTGCGTTGCAAATGGTGAAGTGCGCAATGTCGACCATAGCAATAAAGGGTGGGGAATCTCCAAGAACCATGATGGAGGACAGGATGGAACTCTACACGAGTGGTGCGACCACCTGACTGGCCAAGGGAAGGATAGTCTTAGTGCTCCAGGCAATTGGAAGGGAGTGCGGGACTATAAACTATCCTGCCTGGGAGCTGCGCGATGGTGGAGATACACGTAGAAGCAGAGTCACAAGGTCTGCGACCATGCACGGTGGGTTGCGCTACTACGTGGGTTGGCCATAAAGTGATCTTTGAAGTCGCTATTCACGATGGGATGCTCGACTTGAGGCCAAATGGAGCGAGCAGCAGGCATTTAAGACGTGAATTATGGGCAAGATTTGGGAAAATTTTCCGCCAAGGGAGCATGAATGAACCAGAATTGGGGGAAACGGTTGAATTAGAATTCAAAAAGCGCTATAAAATACAATGGGCTACCCAGCAAACATCGCTTGGTCATTTGCGAACTGAGTGATTGAGCAGAACCCTGAGTATTGTGAGAAGAGCGTTGATTGAGCCCCTAAACTCATGAGTGATAGATTGCAGCACAGCTACAATGACAGCAACTAAGGAAGGTCTAGGAATAGAAGAGGTAACCTCCAGTGAGGCTGCACAGGCCCTAAATGTGGAGGATGTTCCAGAAGGTGTCGGGGTTGTGGCAGAGATCCCCAAATCACCACATACACCAAGACCCAAGAAGGATAAACAAGTAGTGGTTCCCGTACACATGTCTACACAAAACCCGTTGCGCAGCAAATTATCGATGGAAGAGAAGGGGAAAGTTGTTACGATAGAAACAGATGATGAAGAAGAAGATTTGTAGGCCCTTATTATCGCAAAGGAAGAAGACAAAGGCATGGAGGTGGATACTCAACCTACGCTCTATGTGACAAAACTTCCCACCTATGTCCCCCCGCAGAAAGGGAAGGCCAAAGTAACCAAGGACCTAGATGAGACCATGAGTTCACTCCAGACCCTACTCCTCCCACAGATGGCATTACGTTTGAAGGCACGCACCTGGGCCATGTGCCGATTATGAAATTTTAATATTGGGACCTCGCTGACCGTGAGAAGTTCCCTCACCTGGAGACTAGAAACCTCATGAAGCAGCACACCGCGGGGGTGGTAACAACATTGGAGCCGCGAAAATGGTTGCGCAGTGTGGAAAAGGTCAGGCTATTGAACCTACTTTGGGTGTCACCGCCCCCCAATAACCATTTTCATCATTAGGCAGCCGCTCTACCTGGTGCATGATGGGTATTTATGGTTGGAGGATCCCATCCCCATCACAGCAAACCTAATTCATCACGTTTCCCAAATTCCATACAAAGGAAACGACCCCACGAGCATATCGGAAGGAAAGGGTAGTGATTTGGCCCTTGCGGAGGCCATGAAGACGAAGCAAAAGCTAAAAAAGAAGAAGACGAGTTACACCATCTCCAGCATCAAGGAAAAAGCGGTACCCGTGGTAACCCAAATTCTGGCAAGCAAAGTTATGCGGAAGTATCGTGCAAACGAGGTACCTGCGCCGGTGGTCACACTGGACGAGTAGTGCGCGAAGGGGGTCTAGTTTAACTGGTATGAATTCCTTTGCACATAATTCCTAGATAATTTTCACGAAGCCCATGAGCAAGGTAAAGCCTTCCACTATGCATGGCTATTGTTTCCATAGTGCTCATAGTGGGGGAATTGCCAGAGGACAGTCAATTCCCCACAATTAACAGAGATTTACCAGAGACCGTGAAGTACGCTTCGCTCTGGGCCATGAAGGATGCAACAAGGATACGCGACACCAAGATCTTATGGGTGCTCATGGAGATGACCATCAGAATGTGGATCAACCGTAACCCGTGGTTGTTGCCCACGATTTACAACAGTCTATAGAGTCTCGTAAAATTTAAGGCAGACATGCACAACATATATATCAGGGTGCGCAAGGATCCGACAAAGCAGTGGACAAAGCTACCCTTTGTAGCCACTGACGACGCCATTTTCATTGTCTTGGAGGCATGGCCTCCGGAATGTGCACCCCGGACATTGTAGAACTCGAGAGGTCGGCAGCACAGAAGAAGAAAGACAATGCCAAGCTACGCATCACAAAGTTGGTCGAGAAAAGGCAGAAGGAAACAGTAGTAGCCGAGGTGCGGGCAGCGCAGGAAGTGGCACAGAATGCAGTGGAATAGGAAAAGGTCATAGCAGCAGCAGCAGCACAGGCAGAAGTCGCGAAGACGAGCAAGGGTCAAGCAATGCCTTCGTAAGGGCAGGCAGCAGAGGAAGCAGAAATAATAGAAGGAAGAGTGGACCCACGGACTGCGTCCACACAGTTGAAGCGCCAACACCCGGTAGAGCAAGCAGGAACGAGGAAGAAGGTCAAGGCCTCGAAATTGTCCATTGACTTGATCACCCTAACGGAGGGTGATCTGCATGACATGGTGAGACGGTGCACGATGTCACAAATGAGGCTATTCAGGGTTTCATGCAGGAGCACCAAACTATGTTGGGGGCCCTCAGAGTACAGTTGCAGGACTTATAGGTGTGCCCCCCTCAGGTTGGTACCCCTTCAACCAACCTCGTCGTCGAATCCACAGTAGCAGAGCAGATGTTGCGCGTGTGGATGACGAACACAATCGTGTTTCCGTAGGGGGGCTCTAGTGGCATCAAATGAGGATGACAGGCTATCGGTTAGCACGATGAAAGGTCTCAGGGTTAATCTAGCTGCCCTTCCGCGTGAGACATTATATCTATTATAGGATGGGATAATGACAAAGTTGTGCGCTAGGGAGATATGCGCGCTCCAAGTCCTCAGTGAGCAGAAGATAAACATGGAACAACTCAACTTGCAGCGCGACAAATTGGTGTCACAAAATCAACATCTTGTGCAGGTGATAGGCGATGCTTGCCAAAGTGTCCTGGAGCTGGCCATCCCAACAGATCTACCAGCAGAGGTGCAGATCCACAAGTTAGCAGCAGGACTCTGCAAGGCCAGGGAAGAAACGACAAAGGTTCAGTTGGAGTTGAATCTTCAGATTGCCAAGCTGCGGTTACAAGCACATCCATCCACTCCCTCAGAAGTCAGAGAACAGCGCGCTAGCGCTATCACAGCAGGATTGGAGAAAATCAGAGGTGCAGTGCGAGACTGCACCAGCATATTGGAAGAATCACTTGAGGTCCTCACAACTCTGCAAGAGGACCCTAACATCCAGCGCTTAGAGACAGAGGCGTGAGAACAAAACAACTATATGACAGTGTCCGAGGAACTACGCAGACATTGGTCCCCACCCAGCGACTTGCGAGGATGCAATGAGCTAAAGAACTAAAGGAGCAGGTGGATGCGGCATGACACAAGGGGGCAGTTCTCAAAGTGCGTGTCCAGCCTTGGATCGTCGAGGCCTTCACCATCACGGTGGACATCAAAGGCAAGCTCGCAAACATAGAGGGGATGCACACATTGATGCAGAGAAGCACCCTAGACACATAGGTCTCAGAACAGAACATGCAGCAGATTCAACAAGCAGCAGCTCAGTGCGTTGTTAACCTCCACGCAGTTCAAGAACAATTGGAGGGACTCCGCGCCAAGATCGTCACATCGACAGAGTGACTCAAGGGCGAGTCACGATGTTTGTGTTGGGCGCCTGTTGGGCATGGAATCCCCCCAAGGCATGTTTTGGGGCTCAAAGCCCAAGTTTTGACCTAATCTTGTTGTAAAGCTCCGCGAATTGCGGGCGTGGAGTGTGAAAGTATGATAAAGTCACAGGGTTTCCACCCTAGTTTTGTAATGCAAAGTCGGCCTACCCATGGTCAGCGGACCATGGGATTGTATAAATAGAGTGAGGCTCTAAGTGTAAAAGATAGTGAATAAGTAAAGAGAAGAAAGAGTCTAAGTGACTAAGTGAAGGGTGTCTTTGGGTTGTAGAGTAGGAGAAGACTCTGCAGCTGAGTGTGCAGAGGCCTAGTAGTCTGCATCTGAGTGCGCAGACCCCTGCAGTTGAGTGCGCAGGGCGGAGTCGGGTCTGTAACCAAGGAAGGGATTAATAAAGAGAATTTTTACCATAATTCTATGTATCTGTTCTTGGGTTAATGCATGTTTGATATAATTTGCAAATATATTGTTTATTTACTACGCGCACCTGTATGAAAGGTTTATGTTGTTAAGTGTAAAGCAAGCAAGTAGGATAAAATAATCAACTAACATTAGAATACTAATAAATTCTTGGGTAATAATGCAGAAGCACAGCATTCAACCCCTGAGTAGGGTTGCGCAAAGGCAGTATCTCAGGCTACAAGGTACAGAAAAGGTCACGAAGCAACTTGCGCGCAAGGTCGAACCCCTGACCACTTGAACTCATCAGACATCTCCAGGGTGTGGAAACCTAGTTCTAGCACCCTCCCATACTACTTCGGGTGAGATCTCAGTCCATGCTCCACGGACTATTGCCGAAAGGGCCAGTAGTACCGAGATTTGTTTGGCTAAATCTCCTCTGAACCTGGGTCAGGCCCCAATAAGCCAACGAAGAGAAATCAGTTTTCCACTTGTAAGAGGGAATATAGAATTGTTTACAAATTTGTAAGAACTACCTACCTACTAGTATCTCCAACCAAATCCATAATAAAATTATAAATGACTACATAAAAATAAGTTTTTTCAAACCCTCAAGAACCAAAAGACATCTATTACAATTAGTAAAATTGTTTTTAGAAGGTTGTAAATCGAGTTTGCTGGAAATAAATCCAATAAAAATTTCAAAAATAACTATGGAAAGACTTGGTTGCAAAAGGCTTCAAATAGTTAAACTTCTAGAGTCAAATGTTGTTGGAGTTAGTGGAATCAAGTGGAAGATCCAAATCTCAACGTAGTAAATTTGTTCCTACCGTTTCTCCTTCAAATATTGACCTGATGAAATTAAAAAACCTTTATCTTAAAGTGATTATTATAAATTTGCAAGATGATCCATTTTCCAATGATGCTCTGCCACCTGCCCTTAAATCTGAGGTTGATCTTCTGATATTGATCATTTGTTGGAAGTTTTTTTATCTTTAGATGGATATGTTGAGTTGTCAAACACCTTCAAATATGGGATTTTGATTAATTTCAACTTCTCGATTCAATGAGGATGATCTCACATGGTTGATGGCAAAAATGAGATGATTTGGTGCCATGTCATAGTTGCACAGCATGTGTGTCTGGAAGCTCCTACTTCAGAAATGTAGAAAAACAACGCTAAAGCATATCACTTGATGGTTGAGATGCTTCCGGTTGGTTTATGAGTTGACTAATGCCTCCATCATGTGTAAACAAGCATGCATATGGATACTTTCCCCCTTAGAATATTTCCTTTGTCGTACAAAATCTCAAACATTAGTGAACCCTTCTGTAGCTAAAAATGCAGCGCCAAAAGCGCAGTGACTGATATTTTTTTAATGTATCCTAAACAGTAAGCCAGATTGTGCTAAATTTTTTATAGTAAGTTAATATCATCATAACACTTCCCCACAGACAATTTGAGCCAAATCTAACTCATGGATTTCCAGAAATATTAAAATGGTTGTAGAAGACGATGGCCCGTTTCTTGGAAACCATGAAGCATTTTGACCTGAAATTAAGTGGGTTTATTCATCTTACCTCCATACATTCCCTATAAAAACTTCATGGAAATTGGGTATATGGTTTAAAATATATGGTGAAAATACGGTGCTTGTGTGAAAGCGCAGTGCTCCAATCTTACACTACCTTTGACCATCATCTGACATGCTGAGGGTACTAGGTTGATGTGGAATGACCCATTTAAAGTTTTAAACCTGTGAGAATTCTCCTAGTCCAAATGCAAACGATAAAACCCCAAACCTTCTTCTTGGAGCAAAATTGCAATGCACCTCCATCCACGTGACATGACCCAACATTGATCTTCTGACTAAGAAAAATGACTTGGAGAGGATTCAAATATTCACAAAAAATCTCCTACATGTATCATTCAAGGACCAAATGCCAAAAACCATGATTTCTTCATCAAAATGAGTTGCCTTGGTAAAACCATATCACCGCAAAGTTCTTATGTTTATGATCATCCTCTAAACTTTTGAAAGTACTGGGCAGGTAGAAAATGACTCACACAACATTTTAAACCTATCAGAAGACTTTTACTCCAGCCACAGACCTCCATTATTCAAAAGTATTCCTCACAGCAAAAGCATAGTACCTCCTCTACCTCCTTTACGCAGTGAACAAGAATGACCACACATTGATCTTCTGATGGAAGAAATGGAGAGATGGGAGACTTGGATGAAGGCAAACATGCAAATAACCTCCCACGGTGGTTGAGAGCAGATTTTGATGGTGATGATTAGGTTCAAATGAATAGAAACACTGAAGTGACAAAGATTCCTATAATATAGGACCCTAACAGGAAGCGTCCTTCTAGTTGCAACTGGTAAATATGGCGTAGGAGTGTCCTACATGTTGGAGCTTGTAAATCAGGGGGTTTGAGGTTCCTTCAGTTGGAGTTCAAAACTTGACCTAATTATTTTTGAAGACAAATATTAAGAATCATTCAGTGGTTTTTGACCCGGAGGGGGTTTTCCACCTAAAAATATTTTTGTTTACTATCTTGATTATTGTGCATTGTTGAATGGTGTTTTTTTACTATTAATGAATGTTTATATTTATCTAAAGTTAATGATAATTAATTCTCTAAAGATTAGAAATAATTAATTGGAAAGAAATATTGATTCACCCCCTCTCAGTATTTCTAACACATCCATCATCTTGGTCATCTTCAACTTATCCCTCAATACCAACAATCAGTTCTCGTTCTTATTTTGGAACAAAAACTGAAGATCTTTCCACATCTCATGAGAAGTGTTCTTCCTAGACACATGAGGTATCAAGTGATATTTAACACCATCTAGGATGATCAACTTCTCCTTTGTATCCAACTCTTCGAACACTTGCTTATCATTACAGTCAATCGGTTTCTTAATCTCCTTCTCGGAAAATTCTCAGATCTTGTTCACCATCAAGACCAACATGATCCTTTCCTTCCATGGACTATAGTTAGATATCCCATAAAACATGTCCTCATATCGCAAACCAACTGACAACTCCATTATTATTAGTCCTTCAACAACAATGGAACCAACTCCCTCTTGATTTGTACTTGCATGCACACTGTAATTCACTAGCCTTTCAAAGTAGCTCTTATCCCATGTTTATTTCCACAACACTCAAGAATTTTGGTTTGGTCTTAGAATATATGACAAAAAAACACTCAAATGCCACAACATTACTACTTTGCATAGCGGAATAAACACAGCAATAAATCAACTAGTGCACAATAGACAATTTTTCACTTTTTCAACCCAACTTCGTTATATTAACAATATTTAACACAATAGTCTAAGGCTCTCGTACCAGGAATAATGGACCTCATACAATCTACCCTAATACAAGAAAATTAGGGTTATGTATCAACAACTGTGATAACAAAAATGCCCTGAGCAAGTTACAATTGACCTACTTTTGTTGGTGCGGATCCACAGTTATTTCAGTCCACCTACCTTAAACACTTATGTTGGTTCTTTTGCTTCCAACCTGAAACTCCTCAGTTTTCCTCTATTATTGATCTTAGCTCCTTTGGGTTACTGAACTTGGCTCGATCAGCTCTTCCTTCTACTTGCTCCTTAGTCCATCAAGTAAGCAACACATAGGGACTTCAATCAGTTGTTCACAACTTCATTTTTGAACAGCTCTTTGGTCTACCCACTTATGTCACTCAGCTACTACAATATGAAAAATATATGGCTTGTATGTTTCCCTTCTTCTCACTAAAAATTTCCTTCTCAAACTAGTGAACTAGAGTTGAATGATGAGCCCTATTTGTTGCCCTTTTCTCCTTCAAAGGATCAGCACTTGAGCTCTAATACTTTGCCTCTCCTAGCAGCCTTGTTATGCTTTACAATTTTTGTACTTAGGGAACTTTTGGACAACCTTCTAACAGTCCTCCTTCGTATACTTAAGTTTCCATACAATTGTCCCAAATGTGGACTCTCATCCACTAGCAAGACATCAAACACTGAAGAATGCAATACGTACCTTTCCTAGCATACTTCTTTTTCTTCTCTTGGTCTTGGACCTGTGTAATTGAATGAGTTTTTTGGCCCCTCTAATTAGGGATTCCTGCACCCATGTCATCACTCAATCTATGCCTCAAAACTCTTCAACTTTTGCGCTAAGCCTCCTCTTTTAGGCCTTAAATATTGAATCATTTAGTAAGGGTCTTGATCTATATCTTTAGGTATTCTTAAACACACAAACCATGCTCATATATGCACCTAATAGGACTCGGCCCTCCCTATACCAAACCATAACTATTGCACCCCTATCACAGAGAATAATGCCACAGAACTTGCATGAAAATCTACCCATATTGCTTCTCCTCAGCATTGCCTTCTCCTCTCAAACTCAGCCTACACAGTGATAGGAAAACATGAACCAAACAAGTTTTATTCTCAACTTTGCGAGGCCTCCCAAGGTTGCGGATAGATTTCTAAGGTATTCTTTCTTTATATGCTTTCACTTTGGAAGTGCTTGATCTAATGGCTAGGCTCTTCTATTTATATATGTTTCTAGGTCCAACATACTCCACCAAAAGACACCCCTATCAAGTAAGGCCGACTTGATCTTAGTGACATTTTATCCCACACATACACAAAAATTTCTTGCTCAATCAATCTCTTATTCCATGGATGCATTAGGACCCCTTGGTTCCTTTAACAGTGTTCCACTTGCTACCATGTTCAAACATCCAAAAATCATCTTGGTTTTTTGCCCACAATCTTGGGTACAAAACCCATCATTTGGGTACTTAGCCCACAAATAGATTTTATGGTGCCAACTCACACAAGCCTAGTACCCAAGGTTGTGGAGTACCTCCCAAGCTACAAATCTCAACAATGTTTATAAATTATTAGCAATATGTTCTTCATGATATTTCTTAATTGTGTCTATGCACATATGTCATGTTGTTTTATGTAATTATGCACACATTTGATATCAATAGTACATAGTTTGTGCAACTATTTCTCATTATAAATTGAGTCAAGTTGGATATTGTATACATATAAATGGCAGCAATGAATATAACAATATAAGTTTAGTTAATTCTAGAACTACTTTGACAGAAAATTGAAAATTGTTTGTGTTGTAAGGGAAATACTTACTAAATTGTAGCAAGAAAAGGCTTCATTTGACTTGTGCCTTAGTCAAATGGAGAAATTTGAATTTCCACATCCAAAGGTTGACTTGATTTGCAATTAGCAGGAGTGACATGGCCAAGTCACTTAGTTAAGCTAGTCAATTCGGTTTTCTCGAAAAGAAGTAGATATGTGCATGAGTTGATTGCTAAGATCTAGAAATATAGTGGAGTTATAGTTAGTGAAACTCAGTTATCTAAGCTCTAAGTTAGTATGAGTTTAGTTGATTAGTTGTAACTATTGTTAACTCACTGGTCTCTCAATTAACTAGTCAATTTACTAAAAATATCCCTAATCATGCATGAAATTTGAATTGTCTAGTTGAGTGGAGGAAAAAGGAATCAATGTAATTATTATTGTATACTAGTGAGTGTATAGAGTTTTCATGTAGTAGGTGAGCTAATTTCCTCACGGATTGCTCAAGGAAATAAGAGATTCCTATTATTTGGGAGTAGGAATTGTGAAAGGAAATAGGAGGAAGTTGGAGGCCTATTTTGGTTAAGGGTTGGTCATAGCAGGTAGAGCATGAGATCAGTATTGTAGGTGACCTAATTTCCTCATGGATTGCTCAAGGAAATAAGACATTTGTATTATTTAGGAGCAAGAATTGTGAAAGGAAATAGGAGGAAGTTGGAGGCCTATTTTGGTTAAATGTTGGTCATAGCAGGTAGAGTATCAGATCAATATTGCAGTGTAGGTTAAGATTCAAGGATTGAAGTTTTCAGTGTAATTGATCATTGTCTCATCTAATGTAATACAAACACGGGAGGGGTTTTTCCGAGTTGGGGTTCCCAGTAAAAATATTGCATTCATTGTGATTGAATGAATGCATGTGTTTCTATTGTATGTTTTCCTTTCTATAGATTGAGTAGAAGAAATTTTTATCTATTGATTTCAATCTGATTCCATTAGCAGCTACAAATTTGGAGTTATTTCTACACAGTATCAAAGCTATTAAAAACTACATAGCAACTAGGTTTTTGATCAATCTCTCAAGAAATTTTGAATAGAATATTTTTGGTGCAAGTATTCTTTAGTGCAAGAACAATATCTTTCAATGGATTGAGGCTTGAGTATGCATTGGAGGGCACCTCGAATTTCTGTGCTTGGAAATATAGGATGGAAGTTGTGCTGGATGGCAATGGATTAATGGAATACACACAAAATGATATTCCAAAACCAACATCATCATATGCATAGTAGTTGGCTCAATGGAAGAAATATACCACAAAATCCGGGAGGATTATCCTAGAGGGAGTCAGAGACCATGTGGTTTCGATTTTGCATGGCAAGCAAACTGCTTATGCAATGTGGAAAAACCTTACAAAATTATTCAAAAGAAGTAGTGATGCTAGGAAATTGGCATTGAAAGATAAGCCCAGGAACATTCAAATGCAGAAAAATGAAACCATTGTTCAGTACCTATCCAAATTCACTCAAGTCGGAGATGAACTTGGAGGAGTTGGAGAGACTATGCCACCATCTAAACTAGTGAGCTTCCTTGGTCATCTAAGGTCCTGGCACAAGTATCAAGATTCATTTAATGGAAGAGGCAAGCTCCCAATTTTGGAGAGACTTTGGTCTGACTTGGTGTAGGAGGAGATTAGAATAAACACTAGAGATGGAGTCTCATCTAGATCTGATGAGGAATAATATTATGCTCTAGTTGTAAAATGAAAGAATGGCAAAGGAAAGAAGGCCCAAGGTGAGGAAGGATCCAGCCATAACCATCGAAAGATGAAAGACCTCAGTAAAATTAAATGTTTTCACTACCAGGAGTATGGAAACTATGCAAACAAGTGTCCACACAAGAAATCTAGTAAGAATCATGCGGCAAGAACAGGACGAGATGCTCTCACATCACAATTTGGTTTGGATTTCACCCTCATTACTTGCATGACAAGCACAATAAGAGGGATTGAATGGTACCTAGAATCTGGTGCTTCATTTCATATGATAGGAAATAAGGAGTTATTTAGTAAGTTAAAGGATAAGGACCTACAATTACACATAGAGCTTGGATTTGATGGAAGGTATAGTACCAAAGGGATTGGGACTATCACCTTTAAGAGGGATTTAGGCTCCCAAATTCACATAAAGAATGTAATGTATGTGCTTGGTATGAAGAACAAAATATGTTTTGTAGTTATACTAGAAGATAGAGGATATGATGTGGTGTTTAGTAGAGGGAAGGCTTATTTGAAGCATGTCTCTACTGTACAAGTAATTGAAATTGGAATTTGAGTTAAAATATGTACAAGCTAGAGGAAGATTCACCATGTATGCAGTTATACCTCCACGAGTGAGGTGGGGCGATGTAGAGCCTTAGTCCCAAAGTTGCAAATATTTGGGCAGGGTCCATAGGAGAGAAGAAACAATTGTTGTATACTCTTCTAAAGGATCATTACCCTTGATACAAGGCAGACAATATTCAGTAGCAGAAGGATCAGTGTCAGCTGATGCAATCATATCTTGAGAAACAATACAGAGGATAGTAGCAGTCAGAGGCTCAGAAGACATTTTGCAGCTTAAAGACACAGCTGATTCAGTATTTTGGATTCTTCTCAGTTGAAGTTGTTATAGTAGCAACAGCAATAGTGAGGGGAGTGTTAGTTGTGTTACAGTACATTCCATTGGAGCAGGATTGGGGTTGTGAAAATCCATGTTCTTGCTAAGAGGGAGTATTAAATTATAGCAAAAAAAGGATTCATTTGACTTGTGCCTTACTAAAATAGATAAATTTGAATTTCCACATCAGTAGGATTACTTGAGTTGCAGTTAGCAGGAGTGACATGGCCAAGTCACTTAGTTAAGTCAATAAATTTGAGTTTGTAGGCAAGAAGTAAAGTTGTGCATGAGTTCATTGCTAAGATCTATAATCTAATGGAGTTATAATTAGTGAAACTTGGTTATCTAAGCTCTAGTCATGAATAGAGTCAGTATGAGTTCAATTGAATAGTTGAAACTATTGTTAACTCACTAATATATCATTTAACTACTCAATTTACTAAATATATCCCTAGTATGCATGCATTTCGAATTGCCTCGTTGAGTGGAGGAAAAAGGCATCAATGTAGTTATTACTGTATACTAGTGAGTGTATAGAGTTTGCATGTAGCATGTGAGCTAATTTTCTTAGGAATTGTGCAAGAAAATAGGAGCTTATTATTCTTTACGAGCAGGAATTGCACAAGGAAATAGGAGGAAGCTAGAGACCCTATTTTGGCAAAGTGTTGGTCAAAGAAGGTATAGCAAGATATCAGTATTGCAGTGCAGGTTTAGCTTCAATGATTGGATTTGTCATTGTGATTGATCATTGTCTCATCTGATATATATAAACAGAGGAGGAGTTGTTCCTAGTTGGGTTCCCTAGTAAAAATATTGTGTTCATTGTTATTGAATGATTGAATGTGTTTCTATTGTATGTTTTCCTTTCCACAATTTTGTGTAGAAGTCAGCCTCATTAGGGCTCCCTAGAATCCTATATATACATGGCATTCAACCTCATTTAGAGATCATCCATCCAAGTTCATTAAAGCACACAAGAAGGATAAAGAAGCTAGCAAAGAAGAAGAGAATAAGAGAAGAAAGATAGAAGCCCTTGAAATATGATTTTGGGCCACTTTGTCTCACATGTGCGAAGAAACTAGGGCACACATTGTAGCCACAAGACCAAAATTTCATTCATCCTAAGAAGCCAAATTTTATTGTTAATAATGATCAAATCTTAAGGTCAGATATCCAAATAAATAATATCAATCCAAGCGAAGAAAAGATAATACTGAAATCAATCCCTTTCTCCCACATGTGCAAAAATTGCAATCGTTGTAGGAGGACCAAAAAAAAGTGCAAACTTGAAGTAGCAGTCGAAATTTTGAAGTGAGATCAAAATCTAAAGTGTTGAAGTAGTTTGACTTGGGTTGACTTTTTGAAGGACAAACTCATAAAAGGAGAGGTTGCCTTGGTCTTGAATAGGTCTTTGTCTTGGGTCTATAGGTCTTGTAATTCATCATTTGAAGATTCTATAAGAAGAGAAGAATTCTTGTGGGTTTTCCTCTCTAGGAGAGTTTTTGGCCCTAGCTAACAGCCTATATCTTATATCCTCTTGTTTTATTTATATTCATAGTTTGGTAGTTGTTTGATGATAAGAACACTATAATAATCAATTCAAGAATAAGTTAATTACAAGTACATCAAGTAAAAGAATATCACAAGCAATTATCAAAGATAAGAGAAATCACCCTAATCTAGCTTCCATTGATTTCTCAACATGGTATTAAAGCTAAGGTAACAAGAAGAGGCAGCATGAAGATCATTCAATTGAAGGATACATAAGGGCCAAGCAAAAGAAGAGAATCAAGAAAATCAAATCATCAAGAACTAAGAGCATCAAGGAGATCTAAAGGCTCTTATGATCTTGGAAGAAGAAGAAGACCTCAAGGACCCTACCTCCACTCAAATAAAGGACTCTACACACTTTAAGTATACTTGTAAGCCTCCTCATTCTACATTATCTACCAAAGGAAACAAGAAGAGAAATTCATCATTATCAAAGAAATCAAAGTGATATCCATCACATTGAAGAAAGAAGATCATCCCTCCTTATAAATCTCATCCAGTAAGCATCTAGTGGAAGACATCATATTCAAGGAGGCATCTTCATTTGATAAGTACTTTGTATTTATGACTCAATCTACAAACCATATGACTTCTTTCTGCAAGGAGAACAATAAACTTGTTGGGACATCGAACTACCTTACATGGAAGAAGAAAATAGATTTAATTCTCATGGAAAATAAAGTTATTGAATATGTCAAGGGCTCAATATCCAAACCTCCACAAGAGAAATCTCAAGCACTATCAAAGTATATGAAAGGATAATTAAGGTCTCAAAAGATCCTCATTGAGTCAATCAAGGATTCTCTTATCCCCTATGTAGAAAAGTTGAAGACATCAAAAGAGATCTATGATAAATTGGTGGAGTTGTTTTCTGTAAGTACTAGAGGAGAAATTATATCTTTAAGAATTGAACTATACAAGATGAAAGTGTCAAGGGAAGAAGGGTTAGCTTCATACCTCGTGAACGTATCTCAAATAAGAAATCAACTACAAGAGCTATGAGAAACAATGTCAGATCCAGAGATGACCACTCTTGTACTCAATGCATTACCAAATGAATGGGGCAACTATGTTTCAAGCATCTATGGAAATAAGGAAGCCACTCCATTCAGTGATTTTTGATCATTATGTAAGATTGAAGAAACCATATTAAAGGAAAAGAATGATGTTGGATCCAATGAGCAAACACAAGCATATGCAACTATGACAAGGAGGAAAGGGAAATTTGGAAAGTTTGAGCCTCGAAAGAAATTTCAAAAGAAAATTGACATGTCTAAGATTCGGTGCTATGAATGTAATGACTATGGGAACTTCAAAAGGAATTGTCCTAAACTCAAGAAGGGCAACAAGAAAATAAAGGAAAGAAGTGAAGCCTGTGTGACCAAAGAAGTAGAAGAATAGAAAGAGAAGAAGTCAAACAAGGAAGAAGTAAAATAACTCTACTATTAAAAGTATCTCACACATTTAGTTTATTTTCAGTGTATAGAAGTTAGCAAGTCATGGTAGGAAGCATTGTGATGACATCATAGAAGCATGAAAGGATAGCCAAAGTAGTTGTCTGAATAAGACAAATCATCTAGAAAGATAGGAAGATAAGAGTTTGTCACATCTCATCATCATTAGAAAGGAGCATTTGCAGAATAAGGATCACCAAGATCCTCCTTTGGAATCTTTGTTAAAAGATTCACCTCTACTTAGAAGAAGAAAGTGTCACATATATAGTATACATTCCACCTAGTGTGGGATCCACAATTGAGAAAGATGAAGGTATGGTAACAAATAAGCGCAACATAACAATTTAGTTGAAGCATTTTCATATTCAAGCAAGGAAAGGGAAGTTGTTGAAGGAAGCCTAGATGATCACATGAAGGAAGAGGTATGCATATATTTGTTAACATTGATAGATGGATAAAGTCATGTCATCACTTGATTGCAAATAGAATGGTTATAATGCTTTATCTCATGAGCATGATTGAAGAAGAATGGACTCTTCCTTATGAATAATATATGAAGGCATAAACGCAATATGCCTTGAACTCTTCTACATGATGACAAGATGAAATCAACATTACATGACCACATGAAGAATATGAGGTGGTTGGCAACCTTTGTTCCTATGATGAAAGAACTATGTATTGAGATCTCGAGGAAGTAGTATATGATGAAGCTGGAAGAAGAGTTCGTAAAAATGTACCTATAGCCACTTGAGATGAAATGAGTAATCAACATATGATAACAATTAGAAGGATTAGAAATGACATTTCCATGGAGAAGGTATGAATAACTTGGTATGTATGATGAAGAAGGAACCTTGATAGAAAATATCTTGGAGATGGATTTGTACAATATGCAGGATGTTGATGTTGCAAGAAGTTGATATTATGACGAAAGGCCATCATGGAGAAGGTATGAGGACCTTGATATGTATGATGAAGAAGGAACCTTGATACCAAATACCTGTACAATATGCAGAATGTTGATGTTGCAAGAAGTTGATATTACGATGAAAAGCCATCATGAAGAGGTAATTATATTTTTTAAGTTCACTTTTTTATTTTGAAAAGAAAGCATCTTGTTGGGTTGAAACAGGGCTACCGAAAGAGGGTTGTAGAGATTCGCCTACAACTAGTACACATAGACTTGAATGGAAAACTTTGGAAGGAAAATGACTTGGAAAAAGGTATCACTATGAAGGATAGCCAGATGTTGGCAAAGAAGGTCACTTCCCGATGAATAGAAGGATGACATGACTATTGGTTCAACACTATGTTTTGTTGAAGGGAAGTTATGTAAGATATGGTCGAAGCCATATGAAGAAGTTTTGTAGAAGATGGATCCATGATGAAGAAGTTAAATTTCATCCATGACATGATAATGCAGAAAGGAGGAGCCCTACAAGCAGTTGATAGTACCATGATCTCCACTGAAGAGTAGATAGTTGTTGTTGAAAACAAGTCCCTAGATAAGAGGGAGCGTGGGTGTACTCCTTTTATAGGAATGAGTAGATCCTCCCTAGTTGAGAGGGAGAGATAGACACATCATTCTTGTATTCATATTATTAAGAAAGAATTGAGGATTGGGTAATCATTTGAGACTGATACCAATACTCTTTGAGGATGAGGTAGGGCATCCAATAGGTAAGAGTAGTCGAAGAGGAATTTCCTTGAGGATGTGTAAAACCAAGACAAGAATGGTCCTAAAAGGACATACCTTGTGAACATCTAGATGGGGTATGTGCTTTGAGAGACAATGATGAAGGTGTCTATAAATCCTTGTCTCACCAACATTGTGCTCTAATCTAGTGGAGAGATAAAGTTGCTAGTCAAGGCCTTGCTATATAACAATGTTGGTTGATATGATGAGATGCACTAATATAAGTTGAATAGATAGATTATGATATGGCTTACCAATTTGAATCTTTTTATGAGAATTCTTCAGAATGAGAATGTCCATGTACCATCTATATATTATGAATACCTCACTAGTTGAGAGGGAGTGTTGAAATATGTAACTAGCTTCGGTCTTCATAATGTCTTATGTACACTTGATTTTTGTATTTGATGTAAAGATCAAGGAAAAATTATCATTATTATTTTTAGCATAGCTTTCATGCTAGAGGTCAATTTATAGGTCAACGCACCCATTGTGTGCTTCTAGGTTTTTGTCATAGAGTCAAAAAATCAAAAGAGTCATTGTCATATGTAAAAAAACCTATTGGGCATTTTGTATCATGTAAAAAGAAATTATTGAATTCAAAAATGTCATAGTCATCCTCCAAGTCCAAGTCGGCCTAGAGTGATGAAGTCGGCCTCATTAGGGATCCGTAGAAGCCTATATATACATGGCATTCGACCTCATTTAGAGATCATCCATCCAAGTTTGTTAAAGAACACAAGAAGGATAAAGATTCTAGCGAAGAAGAGGAGAATAAGAGAAGAAATATCAATGTCCTTGAAATCTGATTTTGGGCCACTTTGTCTCACACGTGTGAAGAAACTAGGGCAAACATTGCAGCCACAAGACCGCAATTCCAGACATCTTGAGCCAAATTTCAGTGTCAAGAAGGATCAAACCTTAAGGCCAAATATCCAAAGAAAGAAGATCAAACCAAACAGAGAAAAGAAAAGATTGAAATTGGTTCCTTTCTCCCACACATGCGAAAATTGTAGTTGTTGCAAGAGGACCAATAAAAAGTACAAACTTGAATTAGTAGCCGAAATTTTGAAGTAAGGTTGAAATCTGAAGTGTTGAAGCAGTTTGACTTGGGTTGACTTTGTGAAGGACAATCTCATCAAAGGAGAGGTTGGCTTGGTCTTGGAGAGGTCTTTGTCTTGGGTCTATAGGCCTTGGAATTTGTCATTTGAAGATTAAGAGAAGAATTCTTGTGGGTTTTTCTCTCTAAAAGAGGTTGTGGCCCTCGCTAGCAACCTATATCTTATGTCCTTTTGTTTTATTGATCTTCATAGTTTGGTAATTGTTTGATGATAAGAAACTATAATAATCAAGTCAATAAGAAGCTAATTACACGTATCAAGTAAAAGAATATCATATGCAGTTATCAAAAATCAAAGGAATCACCCTAATCTAGCTACCATTGATTTCTCAACATTTAGATGACAATAAATATATATTTTTTCATAATGTATGTTAGTGACTTGAAAAGCATGATGGAATAATTGCTTGGAGTTAATGGAAACATTCCTTCTCAGAATCCTCATCATCATATATGATGAAGACAAAGATATTAATAATTCAACTATATTTCATTTTTTAAGGAAATATGAACAAATATGATTCAAAATCAATTAAGATTTTAAGGAAATATGAACAAATATGAACAAATAAGATTTTAAATGCTAAAATATAAATAAATTTCTATGAAAAACTCTAATCAAAGTTATATTATAAGATAGATTGATTTTTTGAAATGATATTTTTCCAAGATTTACTATTTTGTATGTTTCTGGATTTAAAGACTTCGAAAAAAATTAAGATTTTAAATGTTAAAATATAAATAAATTTCTATGAAAAACTCTAATCAAATTTTCACAAAGACAAATCTTTAACCGACAAAAGAACAAATTTATCCATAAATGCTTGAGTTCTCATTTTCCACCAGTTAACACAACAACCCCCTCATCAAACGCTTCACCCAGCAACCCCTATATCATTTTCATAACCCAGCAGAATCTATAACTTGTTGTCTCTCCCTCTCTGGAATATATACCAATAATTGTTCACCAAAATTATGTGTTGATAGAGGAGGATGAACTAATACCCAAACTTAAGAGTCGGTTGTCAAGAACTCCTGAATTGGCCGATAGAAGAATGAGATAATTCTATGAATTTTGAATGATTGTCAAGAACTCCTGAAGTGGAGTATATAAATATACTCCACTTGAAGGTCAATCAAGTCCTTCAGGCCTAGCTTCATTATTTCCTTCTATACTCAATCAGGCATGTCCCTGATTGTGCCTTGTCCTATAGATATATGATTTATTGAGCTCATTTGAATCATGACCCAATTTGACATGAACTAACCCACCTGGCCAAGCAAACAAATACCTAGTTTATGTTTCATAGTTAATATAATTAAACGACAAAGATTTGACTAAAATAATTTGAAGTGATTATCACAACACAAGTTTACACAACTCAACATAATTATAATTAATTTTATGTTTTTATATACATAAATTAACAGAAACCACATGTTGTGGTTACTTGATCAATGATTATGTACATATTAGTACTCAGCTATATAGCATGCATGCAAACAAACCCATACCTAATTTTCATTCATGTACTTCTTGCTTTCACCACTAGATGCCACCATTGGGCATGCATGGCAAAGTTTATTGGACAACCACCACATCCCCGCAAAACCAAGTGAATGTAGTCGTGCCCTGTTATATATAGTTATAGAGCATATACAACTCTATTCAATAATTGTATAACATTTTTCCTAAAGCAAAGTTGAGAAAACATGGTAGTTCAAGGTCTTAGAAAAAAGCTCTATTTTCATGATAAGTCATTGTCAAAATAAAAGTTACAAAGACAACTACAAAAATGACACAATTACGCAAATAGTTTTCCATGCACAACAAAAAGGATATGATACATATATGTGGTGCTCATAGGGCATGGATTATTCATGCTTCTGAGCCAGAGATTGTCTCTTTGTATTCTCAAAGCTAAATTTAGACACTGCATTTTTCAACCAATTCAAGCACTTTGAATCATCTATACAGATTTCATCTATGCATGCTAGTTGATCTAACATAAGATCACATTATTGTATATAAAGACATCCATTATTTTTTTTTCCATTTCACTCATGCTATTGAGGTTGGTTTGACATATTAATAAATAAAAACAGGATGAAATTGTGTTTGAATAAATTACATAACCCCTTAGCAACATAAAGAGAACATGTTATATGTTGTTCGTATAACTAAATTATATGGCAAGTCCAAACAATGATGTACACTATTTGTCTTTTGTTTGACCAAATTTAAATGCTTTTGGTGTGTTTTTGGTATGCCTTTGTATCGTGGAACTTATAAAAAAATAATGAAATCCCCTTTAAACAAAAAAATGGACCCACTATTTTTATTTCGACGTGGTTTAGAGTAATACTAATAATAAGTTGTCTAATAGGATCTTGTCAATTGTATCAACAAGTTTTACCCTCCAGCTAGTCATTGTAGACATCTCAAACCTAAGTTGGATTCTTGACAATGCATCATTTCAATTGTGTTCAATGCTTCCTTCAAAAACATAATCCTTGTTTAATTCTAGCATTTTTATACATATTTGTTTTGTCTTCTTGGTTCAAGAGTGATAAAGATGAATAACCTTAGTAAAAAATGAGCACATCATAAAGCCATACTTGAAATCAAAAATAGATTTTTAGCACCTCTAAACCTCCCAATTTGTCCCATGCGGCCAACTACTCAATCATTCTCTAAATTAAACATTGTTGGCATGCTTGATTCATATCAACGAACAAGACACATTGAGATTGATACAATACGATTAGCTTAGTCAAAATAGACGTCTTTCTCCAAACATACATGGTGTTCACAATGCCACAAATCTTCTTGTATATATGATTAATTTGCATTATCATTTCATTTTGCAGACTAGCTAAACCTAAATATTTTGACCCACTAAATCTCAGTGCTCGCGACAATTTTTATCTAATTTAGCTAGGGTATCACTCGATGCATCAATCATCCAAATAATGTTATGAATATAATTCATATAAACATAAAAAATAATAATAATTAATAATTAATTAACTAATGGTTAGCTAGTTAGTAATGAAAATGCATGGCTTAGATGAAAGGGACCCCTGTCAAGGATATATAAGCAGACCCTCATTCTCATTTGTAATCATCTCATATCAATTTTTATACAATATTCAATATACAATTACATGTCTTACAATGGACATTTACGTTTTTTAAGTATTTTAAAGATTTTTGTTGCATATACGACTTTTGGTCGTTACATTGGTATCAGAGCCATGTTCTCTGATCCAAGCCATTGGCCATTAAAGTCTTCATCAACATAATTGTCATTACGATCTAGTGATTCACTATATAAGTGGGAGATTCTCCATTTCGCTGGACCCTTGGCCATTAAAAAAAAATCTATAAGAATTATTTAAAAAACAATAATAATTAAAATTTCAAAAAAAAAATTGCTATATAAGAGGGATATTATCTATATAAATTTTACATTGGTTAAAAAATTTCTTGGCATCTTGCGTGTCATCCGTAGCCGCCAGTATCAAACAACGCCACGCAGCCTTGTCGTTTTCAACGTACCACTGGTGATCGAATGTTACACTGTAACCTGCACCGCCACTAATCCACGTCGCCAGAAACCCTCTGCACTGTGACCGTTCTCTCGTACCCATCGTACGGGTCACCGCCTCCCAACGCTCAGAAGAAATTGATGCAGACGCACGTTTCTTCTTAGAAGGCCATAAAGAATCTGTCGAGTCGTGTTGTTCCTTCGATGTTGAAGATTTTATTTTATCCCCTACCTGGATTCTATGCTTCTCCTTTAATGAATCTACCGTGTTTCCTTTACTTTTCCCTTCCGGTAATAAAATTTCAGGTTTGTATAAAATTTCAGGTTTGTATCTCGCACTACCTTCATCACAAGAATCGGAGGAATCCACAAAAAAATGCATGCCAACTCTCAACCAACGCCTTGCACACCTTCCCTCCACCATGTCTTCCGTCTTACGTTTCCGTCCACTGTTCAACCTAACCCCCAACCAATGTTGATTGTCTACACAGACGGCATTTCCCCGATTGTTGTGCCACCAACCGTCACAACTTTTTTGGAATCCCATCATTTTAATACCAACCTTGTTCATCTATGCTTTTTGGTTAGGAATTAACTATAAAATCATAGCTATAAGGATTTCGACATTATAATTTAATTATAAAGGGTTGTAATTATTAATTATAAATTTATAATTATTAATTATATATAAGTTATAATAAATCAATTTAATAATGATTTAAAAAATACTAGTTCAAACAACAATAATAAAAGAAAAAAGAGGAAAGAGACTAACAATAAAATAAAATAAAAAGAGAGAAAAAGAAAAGGTTAAAGAAAAAAATTAATAAAAAATCATTTGATGCAAAAATTACCAAGAAAAATGGAGTCTAATTAGAAAATAATGTAGTAGTCAAGATGAGTCCCACACAACAATCACTATTTTGGACTACATGTCCAAGTTGTCTAGACAAAATTAGATATATATATATATAATATTATATATATATATAATATATATATATATATATTCAAAAAAAGTGCAATTTACGTTGTCCAATGTGTGGAAGATTATTTAGTATAGAAGAACATCAAGACAATGAGCAGATGCAAATAAAACGATTAAAGGAAGAAATCGCAAAACTTCAACAAAAGAACGAAGCATCAGAGAAGAAATATAAAGATCTCGAAGATTGATTTCATGAAAAATCAACAGAAAACAACAAAGAAATTTGGTGTCTAAGGGACTACAATGAAAAATTACTTTCACAAATAAAAAAGCCCAAGGTTAAGAAACAACGACTAAAACAAGAAAATGAAAGCTCTGATAAGGAACTAAAAAAGAATCTATCAACAACAAAAAAATGTGCCTAAAAACCCTTAATCAAAAATTATTAGAGCAAACCAAAAATTCAAAAGATAAAGAGAAAGATACTAAGGACAAATTGAACGATTCAGAAAATGGTGTACTTTCATGTCTAAAGAATCATAATCAAGTCTTACACAAATAAATAAGCTTAAAAGTGACAAAAAATCACAAAATGACAAGTTAGAACAACTTCAAGAAATAGTGTCGAAGTCTCCAGTCGTTTCAGTCCAAGTTTAAGATAAAGAAACAAATACCAATCCAGTGAAAACAGTGGCTCAAGCAGAGGATAAACCTATTGAAGTGAAGACACATGCAAAAGTTGCAGTTCAAACGATGGACATTCCAAATATTGATTCAGTGGCCAACTCAATAACAACGGCGACTGAAGGAAACCAGAAAACAACCACTAACATGATAAGGGGAAGTCTGACCAGAACAACTATTTATCGACATCTTAATCACAAGAGCAAAATTTCCAATCAACCTACATACTAGTGTTACTCATAACATAAACATCAAATTTATGTTCCCAAGAATACTTATGTTTGCAAAATCCAGTCCTACGATAACTATTCATCACAAATTTCTAGATATCAAAAGATTCCACAGAAGATTAATCTAAGATGGTCTGATCCATTCTCAGTACGACAATTTTGTCTATCACTCAAAGCATCATATCATCTTGTATCAACGAAGATGAAAATTCAGAGATGAGAAAATATTCTCAATAAACTTTGAGGACAAAGCTTCTTGAAGAGAGAGACAATGTTATGAATATAATTCATATAAAATAATTAATATATATATATATATTATATATAAAAAAATTAACTAATGGTTAGTTAGTTAATAATGAAAGGGCATGTCTTAGAGACATAACCATTCATGAAACGAAACATGCCTAAGGTATATAAGGAGACCTTCATTCTCATTTGTAATCATCTCATATCAATTCTTATACAATATTCAATATACAATTACATGTCTTACAATGGACATTTACGTCTTTGAAGTATTTTAAATATTTCCACTACATATACAGCTTTTGGTTGTTACAAATAACAAATAATATATGCACAAATATGAATATAATTGCAAACAAAGAGTCCAAAATGAGAAACCAATTTAAAAGATATGTGAAAAAATAAGTTTCTATTGGATGGAGACCTTCCTTTTCAAGTGTCTTTCTCTTACAATATTTAACCAACAATAGAGGACTTGATACATATGGCAACTTATAAAAGGATTGGCATAAGACCAAAATAGTGATTATATGCAACTACCAAAAAAACAAAATCATAATAATGTCTAAACATAGTAACAAGAATGAAAATCTCATCTTATATTGCATTCAAAGTAACCTGCCCCAATTTCCTTCACAGTTTCCTTGTACCCAATTCAAGGGTATGTTAATTATTATTATCATAATTATACATATTCATGTATGTTACAAAGTATTTTACACTCATATGGATGATGAATATAAACAAAGAAATTAGATATTTTTTTCCACGAGGAAAGAAATCAGCCTCCCTCTTAGTCTGAGGGCTACAGTGAGTTTGTTGGTACGAGGGCAACACACAAGTTTTTTCACTTTCACAAGGCTCGAAGCCAATACAACAATATTTATAGGAGGAAGTCATTAAAACAATATTTATCAAAGGATTATAATTGATTATGTCACTAACATGAATTTGAACCTCGGTACAGAAGATAATAGCATTCCACCCAACCACCCAAGATAACCCCAATTGATAAACAGAGAAACTATATCTACTAGAACATTGTGACTCATTTGCCAATGTCGAGCCTAATGTAGGTTTATATCAACTTTCTCTATTTCATGATTAATAATCAATTAAAAATCCTACATTTATACAAACTTCATGGCTTGTAGATAGTTTAAGCAATTTGAAGAGTAGTGGCTTTATAAATTTTATGTTAAACTCTAGTTTTGATCAAATTCTTTGGAAATCCAAATCTACAACAATAAGAGACAAAAATACCTTTCTACCAACAAAGAGCAATTTTAAAAAAAGCAAATATATATAAAACCTGCATAATCCTATTGAGTTTTCTTCAATGTTTACGAAACAATAGTTAACTCATAAATAACTTTAATAAAATGTAAGATGTTGATAGCAAGATGTGTAATTCATGTGAACGATCAACCAATTTGTCCACCATTATAAGCATAATGGTCCTTCTACGAACAACTCACTCAAAATATATATGCAAGGGTATATATAATATGTTTGAATAACAATACTTTTACAATGGCCTTTAAATTTTATATATTGACTATTAAAAAGCGAAAAGATTAGATTTTATATATTGACTATTAAAAAGTGAAAAGAGGTAAACTAAGTTAGTTTCATCATTATTTTTTGTAATTAGTATTAATGTATATTACAGAGTATTATATTGTTTCTAATAAAATGAATCATGAATAGAAACAAATAAATAATATCTATAAATCAAACGAAAAATTGACACATTTTCCAATGTTAGTGTTGATGCAAGTTATATCAGCCTATTCTATTTTCATGTGTACAAAACTTTAAAAAGTAACCAATAAAAAGTTATGTACAAAACTTTATACAACCTACATGGCTCTAAGTGGTTTATTGAGTATGTATGCCTAAATCGCTACAATTCGCTGATAGCACTTGACATGTATGCAAAGATTGACAGGCAGAAAACAGAAATGTATCAATGATCACTATATATAAAAGCAAGGATTCAATGGGTAGGCAAATGGCCCTGTTTTGTTTTACTTAAAACTAGCAATTCTTCAAGTCTTTTGTTTTGTTTTACTTAAAACTAGCAATGCTTCCGTCTAAAAGGGGAGGGGTTTACTTTCCACTATTCTTCCCTTTCCAAGAAGAGAGGAGGTGGGGTAGGTGGTGTTGGTCTTCCTAGGGGTGGGGTAGGTGGTGTTGGTCTTCCTTTATCATTATGAATGGTTTGCCAACTACAACTAAGACAAGTTTTGCTTCTATTTATTTTTTTTTTATCATCTTTTCTTTAACATTTGAAAATTAATGATTTTATAAAAAGTTGTATATCATGTTTGCCTCTTCATTTTTCTTTCTCAAAAACACATACAAAATCTTGTGTCCTTGATTAAACCGACTATTCTTGCATTTCCATTAGCGTCCAATAAAAAATTTGATCGGTACTATATATGGGTGTTGCATGATTTGGTTTCATGGTTTGGTATCATGCATATATCGATGGGTAAAATTTGTTTGTCAGCACTAAATAGAAAACCTTTAAACTCGTAGCCGAGAGGTACTCTCCAACCCAATGTGATAGAGATGTTGTAATGTAATGTTTAACATTTTCACTAAGTCAAATTACATAAAAGTAAATAAATAAAAATTAAATTAAATAAAAAGATTAATGTAAATAAATAATAAATTAATTAAATAAAATGATTGATGTAAGTAATGTAAATGGCAAAATAAAATAAAAATAACCCTATAAAACAAAAAACAAAAACAAAACAAAAAAAACAAAAAACAAAATATTAATAAAAATAAAAATGACCCATGATATTGAGAACCCATGGTATTCATGTGGAATGTGACCTATTTAAAGGGGGTAATTAAACTAGCCGAGATCCATTCTAACTATGGATATACCAAGTATCAAGAGGGATCAAATCCCTTGAGATCTAAACCTCTTTTAAAGTGAAAAGAGATTTGATTCCTCTGAACACTTGGTAGATCCAGAATTAAGATGGATCTAACAAGTATCAAGAGGGATCAAATCCCTTGAGATGTAAACCTCTTTTAGAGTGGAAAAAGATTTGATTTCTCTCGGTGCTTGATAGATCCAAAATTAAGATAGATCTAGCCTAGTTTATCAAAAAATATACTCTGAATTTATGCACTAAAAACCACAAAAAAATGACACACAGACACCATAGAAATTAGCATTAACAAGCTATAACAAATAAAAGTTAGCTTCAATGAAGATATTTTTTTATCCTCGAGTTCATTTGAACTTCGATTTTAACCAAAAATACAAAATCGAACCTTCCATGAATATTCTGCATCAATGAAATTGAATGATACGACAAATGTACGAAGAAACATAGTAAGTCAAGCAAGCCAACATAGCATCAAAAACATGAATTTTATCCGCACGTTATAAATGTAATTTCAAAACATTGTGTTCAACAGCAAGAGACCCATATCACGACATATAGGATACTAAAGCTAGATGGGAGAAAAATAAACACTTGCGTGATTTTTTTTTTCAAAATATTTGGGGTTAAAATGGATTTATGTTAATATTTTTAATTTAGTAACTGATTTGTAGGATGACCCTTTTTCTAATATTAAGATGTATTTTCTTTTACATTTTAATTTCATGTGACAGACATGCACATAACCCATCTCTTCCACCCCAGGCAATAGAATGCACCAATCTCTTCCACCCCAGGCAATAGAATGCACCAATCTCTTCCAACCCAGGCTTGAATTTTATCCACACATGTTAGAAATGTAATTTCAAAACATTGTGTTCAACAGCAAGAGACCCATATCACGACAGATAGGATACTAAAGCTAAATGGGAAGTGCATGAACTTTTTTAGTAGTTTAAAAGATTTGGGGTTAACATGGATTTGTCAGTATTTTCACTTCAGTAACTAATTTTTAGGAAGACTATTTTTCTAATATTAGAAGTTAGATGTATTTTTTTTTACATTTTAAGTACATGACCCATCTCTTCCACCCCAGGCAATAGAATGCACCAATCTCTTCCACCCCAGGCTGTAGAATGCACAATTATACCCAGGGAATTCACAATGTCTAGACCAACCTTCCACTAGCAATACAATGTTCTGTAACCACGTAAAGCGTCTCACACCAAACAACGAGTCACTCATCTTCATTGGTTACATAATCGCAATATGTTATGGAGTAAACTGATGGCATAAAGTGACCATATAATTAAATTTATTATGAAAAGCTCTTGCGTGGATTCATGTTCCAGTTGAAGATTTAAAATGAAATCCGTTCTACATGGACAGTTCTTTGCAATATTACAGATTACATGGAAGAAGAATACATTTAATTCCAAACAGGTTTCATTTCGAAAGAAAATTCTACCCACATATAGATCACACTTAAAAGCTATATCCACAATAACCTGTCTTAAAACAACACAGAAACCCTTTATTTGCCAATGCCTTTCGTGCAATATAACTGCTCATCCCATAAACAAGTTAAAGAATCAAAGGTGCTAAGCCTTCTTTCAGAAAAAACTATACTAGGATGAGATAATGATCTGTAGTTTGTTATTAGTCAAAAAAAAGGAAGAAGAAGCATATTTTGTCAGACACGATGAGCATTCCTTCATTCTGTAATGTTCAGTGTCATGATATGCTGGTAGCCTGTTTCTAATGCTTCAATTGGCATCAAAAAATGCTTTCGAGTTTACTCATACTAAAACACCCTGTCCCAATATTTCAGAGTAGGTACCAGCAGCCCAAGCAATATTATAATCCATGACTGCGTGTACTAATAAAAAATTGTCTAAATTTCAAACTAAAACAGGAATGTGATTCCTCTAAAGAATTACTAACTGTGATGATCCCCTTCTCCCGCCTCCTTTTCCTTACGAGCAGCTTCTCTGAGTTGACGTTGCTTTTCTTTATACACAGCATTCCTTCGGGAGTACTGAATTGAGGACAGAGATTAGTGTCTCAAGTATGATAAAGAATCATAGTTCATTAACCTCTTTTAAAACAGGTGTTAACCATTCATGTAGAACCTTGAAGAATTTAATGTACATATATATCATTCTTACATTCAGCCCATATCAACTATAGGTGCATATCGACTATTAGTTCCGAAGAGTATTAAAAGGAACCCAAAAACACTGGGAAAACAGGATCCTTAACAGAAGATTTTATTCCCGTTTTGCTGCTGAAAAAGAAAACCTTTATTCGTGAAGCTAGCAGAACATTGAAAGTCTAAGAAGAATTTTTTCAGGCTGATGCTATTTTGTTCTCAGAAAGAGACAAATGAAAGCATTTTATAGAGCTCCCTATGTTATTTACACTCCAACACAACCTCTATTTTCAACCATAGATATTATCATATTAGAATTGAGGCCAACGTAAAAGTTAGGGCCGGAAAAGATATGGGTGTAGTTTCCGAAATGTGATCACGGAAATTGATGATTTTGTGAGATATAGCAGACAACTTTTACCACCATTTGAATTCTACTCCGATCTTTGGTTGACTACTGATTAAATGCACATCTGACTTCAGATACGTAGAACATTGAAGACATTGATACTGCACTTACATTTGTAAGTTACTAGAACATCTGCTAGCAGATAATCTTATGTGACTTCTCTGCTAATCCCTCTAAACCATGCAAAATTATTTTCGTGATTCACTTAATCTGTCTCGTCACTGGCCATAATGGCCATGCAAAAAACAAACGATCATCCACTTTATACTACAAATACTATATGTACAAACTGACTAGGATATACCACTTCATAGGAAAACTACAAACTGAATAAGATAGACCACTACTTGGGAAAACTACAAACTGTATAAGATAAGACCGCTACTTAAGAAAAGGGTTAAGGATAGAAAATTTAATCACTACAGATAAGTGTTAAAATCTCTATTCCAGCAAGCTAGCAAACTTAATTCCATATGATTTCCATACTGGAAAATTAATTTAGATTGAATTCTTCACCTCAAATAATAAAATACACTTGCTGGAAATTTAACTGGATATAAAAAATTAGTGGAAGCTACAAGAAATCAATCTCCAAAATACACACAGAAATTTCTGCCCTTCAAATATCAGCCCTCGGTGATTTGATAGAATAAATATCACTCACTTGGCACCTTAGCTGCTAGAAAGGTGATTGGTGGATGTTAAAGAATTCTCAAGGAGTCAAACTAATATCTTTTGGATAAATTTGCAGGCTAGTTTTGAAAGGTGCTCATAGGTTCTCTCCTTGAAAATTACCCATCCCATTGTTCATTTCTTAGATATAGAATCCATCCCAATGATCCTTTCCTATATATAGAAGCATCTTTCCAAACTATCAGAAATTCCGTAGACCGGAATTAATTGCATGGGTGTAACATTTTCTAGATTTGATGATGGCCTATTGTTAGAATGAAATAGTTATTTTCTACCCATGTTAAGTGTCAGAAGTTGCCGAGTGTGATGATGAGTTAGAAGACATGATGAATGTACACTTTTGTGATAGGAATTTTGGTATTTTGTGCATTTTTTAAAATGCGTTTTTTTTAAGATACAGAATGTTAAACAGACATGGGCAGCCAAAACATATGAGAAAGATAAAGCATGCGATACATTTTTTATTAACAATCTGATATACATTTATAGTACATTTGGTGACCGTTGGGATTCACATCCCAAGGTCCCTTGGACTGCTTGTCCATTCGGCTTC
>APFE031546766.1:0-14574 GCA_000404065.3 Pinus taeda | reverse complement strand
ATAGATCTTATCATTGGGTTGGAATGTGGTATATGACCACTTCCAAAAGGAAAACCCTGAAATGAAGCCAACCCACTCATCATGGATGTGGAGGCACTGAATGGAGCTGATGGAATACCCTGTGAATGGGTGCCAAACAAGAAGAACCTAGAACTAAAAGCATTGGCTTGAGAATTTCCACTCGTAGAAGGAATGGAGGTAGACCCAACTAAATGTGTGCTAACAAAAGACCCAAATAGAGATGCAGAGGGGATGGAAATAGCTCCTCCCCCTTGTACTGATGTTGGAGTTTGCATAGTTGTAGCACTTGTGGTAGAAGCCATGCTCCCAGTAGTGGCCATCAATGGTAAGTGCCTAATATGGCCTAGACTTTATGGTCTATGCATTGGAGTCCTAACGTATTGTAATACGTCTCGATAGTTAGATGGTAGAGGAGAATTTGACGCTGCTAACAACTCAGGGAGTTCTTCTACCTCTATGCTATCTTTTGTTTGAAAGACAACTCGAGACAGAACTCGAGTGTTCCTCTCTAGTTCTGCAGAAGTACCAGGCCTATGCTGAACACTAATGCCCCCGGGAGTAGGATCAATCCCCGATACGTCAGCTACCATTGAATGAAACCCACCAACTGTATTACCTCTACACCTTCTAGGAGAAGGTTCTAAACTTGGTGGTGAAAGAACACGAATTCTTCGAGATTGTCTAGGTGATTGATCAACCACTTTGAATTTTTTATTAAGATATAATTAAAGACTCAAGAAAAAATGAAAGCTAGGCCAACTAAGAGCACACATAACACACTAAAAAGTCCCCAAAAGATGTCAGCCAGTCAAACAACTTTCAAGTATTTCCACTCTGGGTGATGAGGACTAGACACTAAAATACAAGAAAGTGAAGTAAGGGGCCTTCCGAAGATAATATTGGATAATGATAGCCCAGTCCTATCGGAGAAGGTAACAAAGGAAGTTACATTGACGTCCTAACAATAGCCTTTGTCAGTGCAAGCCCACAAGCTTCGCAAGGGTGCCCTCCAGTAGTACCATTGAGAGTGATACAACATCGACCTCTGGTGCCACGAGATTCCACTTTGCAGCCACCTTTGTAGATACCTAGTAGAAGTAACTAAGGTTACCAACTTGTGTCAAAAGCTAGGTGGAACAATCTTGATATAAGATCCAACAAGTAGGAGAGGGGGTATCTCTCTTCCTTATATTAAAAAACCCTCGTGCTTAACTCCCAGATCTAGAGATTTCATGGTCTTCCTAACACTATTAGATTTTCACTCACTATTCAGATTCCTATGTTTCATAGTTTAAATGGCCTTGAAGAGTTTTCTCTCCACTCGCCTAATCCAAGGCCCTAAAATATCCTAAAACTTGTTAGTGTGTCTAACTTGACAATTACAAAAACTTATAATGTATTTTAGTTAGCGCTTGTTTTTAAATGGGTTGTTCTTTAGGTCAAGGGATAAGGGGAAGTGAAACTTGTGGTGTTTCGATGCAAAAGAAATTAATAAAAACCAAACTCTATGCAAATGCACTTGTTTTGTTCTTCGATGAAACAAATTTCTACTAGGTTCTAAGGAACTTCTAAGAAAGAAATAAATTCTTATTTTCTTTTATTTTACTCAAGCTTCACACTCACAAAAATTAACAAAACTATGGATGCCCTAGATGATGCACAATTCTATCCTATTGTAATGAGTACATGCTGATGCAAGATTTAAGACTATTCTAAATCAAAGAATGAAAGTAACTTATTAATCAATTGTAGTTTGCCACTTAAGATGTTTAGATAGAATATAAGTTGCTAATGCTCATTTTCATCCAAACATTAAAAGCAAGTTTCAAGACAAACAAAAATGCACTTTCACTTGCGAAAAGGAAACTAAATCCAAACAAGGCCAAAGAAAGCAAAAACCAAGTTTTTCAAGAATTTTTCTTTAAAATCAAAAACAAAAATGACTTTTCAAAAGTGCTCCTACTAAGACTAAAACTTTATGATTGAATAATAGGTAACAAAACACTTTGCAAGTTTACAACACAAAACGGGTGGAAACTCAACAAAAAGTGTGTTTCAAAATGCTCTTAACAATTAGAAAGCAGCCCAAAAATCTTGGTGATAGTGATCAAAATATCAAGAAAGGAAAATCTCAAAACCGTCACACAACAGCTTCCAAAAAATAGAAAAAAGTAAATGATCATAAAGATGTAGTTTTGACATGCAAACAAAAAGATCACCAAAACAAGATTTGCCACAAAGATTGACACTAATCTTTCTATCCTCGTAGACCAGAACAACCAAGATTGCCACAAAGAAATCTTGTGTGTTTAAACAAAAAATGATGACGCTTGCAACAAAACAAAACAAGACCAATACTCTCTACAATAGGAGAGAATTTGAAATCACAAACTTGTTGTAGAAATGAAGACTGACACAGAAAAGAAACTATTTAGGAAGGACTCAAACTAGCAGACAGATCTTCAGAGACAAAAATATTTGAGAAATCTTGATAATTTTAGGATATACACGACTGTGTTGTTGCACAGCTGCATGTATATGCTACTCAGCCTAAGGAAACCTACGTATATGCGGGTTCACTTAAGGAAACTTGCATATATACACTTCTGTAAACTTGAAAAATAGCGTATATGAAAGATCCCAAGAAAAAGAAAAAAAGAGTCTAAAGAAACTAATCAAACTTACAGTTCAAGCTCCTACAGGAACAGACTCCATAGTTACAACAAGCAAATAAACAGCTGAGCCCTAATTGGCTTCAACAAACCCAAACTAGGAACAACAGTATTGTTGTCCCCAGTGGAGTCGCCAATTCTGTTTAGAGATAAATTCGCCTAGGCTCTTGGGTTGATACCATAGGAGATCAGAGGTTATCTACAAATAAAAACAAGCATTCCACACATCCATGATGCTAATATAAACAAACTACATAAAGAGAGGTGCACCTGGGGGTCCTTCATTTGGGAAGATCCAACCAACGTCCAAACCATCTTGGAGTTCCTTTCAGTCCTTCAACCTACAAAACAATCAATTCCATAAAGCACAGTAGTACATTGACCAAGCATCATAAAGAAATCATCCTCATAGCATATTGAAAGGTAGTTAGTTATACAATTAAAACAACCATTCATATGTGAATCATAACATTGATGTCAAAAACATGAAGAAGATTTATATTAGGAACAAGAAAAGTGTTTCTTTTATTATAGATAACTAAAATATAGAAAGGAATTATTTCACCTGAGTCTTCCTTTTGCAAGCTCCAAGCAGAACCATCCTCCGGATTCATCCAGTCTCAAGCCTTCAACAAACTCCTTCCATGACTTACTCCAAGATATCTCAAGTAGTGGAAAGACATCATAACTCAAGGAAACAAGGGTTTCCTGTAATGGGGGAAGTGCTGGAAGCACAAAGATCTTTAGACCTAGTGAGGGATAATCTTAGCAGAGTGATTTTTCTCTCTATCTTACCCTCCCTAGGCCTTCATCTCCACCTAAAATTAAGGAGATTTAATTTTTTCAAGTGTTTTAAGACATATACACGAGTTGGGTATACACAGACCCACATACACATGCATTTAGCTCAGGGCAATGTTGCATATAGGGAATAAAACATTGTTTTTTAAGTATTTGGACCAGGTCTGGAAGTAGGGGTTTCCCTAGGCCATGAGTGTAGCATCATAAACATCAAGAGTGAAATTTGGAGCTATAACACCTAGCAATTGGAACTTATATATTCTCAGTCTGGGATTCTTGAAAAGATTTTGCATGATTCTCCTCGATCGAAGATTGATTTAGCTAAATCGAAGCCAGGTCCCCATGCCAATGGGATAGTCAGATCGATCAATAACAACATGTCTAACTTGTTGAGTCAATTGTAGCAGTTTTCTTTACAAATTACTTCTTCAATTTAGGCATCTATGTCAGTGCCGATGCCTAATCAACCATCAATTATTAAAGTTGTCCAATATTCTAACCCCAAAGGAAATCACCAATCCAATGGGAAGAAAAAGGGATGTGGTAAGAACAAAGATAAGGATCAGAAGGCTAACACAAATAAACCCAATAACAATATTGGCGAGGGTAAAAAGGATTCCAAAAAGAAAGTTAAGTTTACTTGTAAATTGTGCAATGGAGACCATCTAACTCATATTTGCCCTAAGATTTAGGATGCTTAGTTCTTTTTAGTGTGGAGCAGTTCTTCAAGCTCCTAGAATATTCTAACTAACCCTTTTACCCAAGGGTAACATATGTTTGCTAGTGCAAATGCTAATGCTGGAACCCCCACTAGGGGAAACCAGGAGGGGGCAAATCCATTGAATGTATGAATGATGAGTTCTCATGTTGATGTTTCTAGAAGATCACATGATTATGGTGAATTGAAATCCTCTAAGGCTGAGGTCACTCCCGATGTTCCGAAGTCGATCCATATTGAGAGGCCTGCAGTTGATCCTATACCTCAGATGCCGAAAGGTTCTGGAAAACATTCGACGATTAACCCTAATGACAAGGTTGCCTAGAACTACTCCATTGTTGAAGATATGGCTCAAATTCATTGTGTGATGTCTGTGTTAGAGGTACTGTAGTTTTATCCATAAAAAAGGAGTGTGTTTCTCACTACAATTAGGGAAATAGATCCAAAAAACTCTCTTATTTTTACATTTGACATGTCAAATATTAAGAAGATTCTACCTCATCACATGGCTTTCCATATTAAATCTACATATAAAAATATCAATATCTTTCGAACTATAGTTGATGAGGGTGCTTCAATGTGTGTCATGTGGATTGCATGTTGGAAAGCTATCAGATCTCCTCAAGTTGTTCCTCCACCTACTCTCTTGAATAAATTTGATGGTCATTCTCATAGGTAGCATGGAATTATTCCAGCCTTTCCTATCTATGTTGGGGGCAAGGTAGCTAATATCGAGGAGGAGATAGTCGATGCAAATTTGGATTATAATCTTCTACTAGGACAAAATTTGATTCATGAAATGGGTGCCATTGTATCATCATTATTTCACATCCTATGCTTTCCCCATGAGGGGACACTTGTTACTATTGATTAGATGGAGCACTCTATGAAAGAATCCAATGCATCTTCTGATTCTTTTGTTCCCTTGTTGAAGAATGCCAAGCAACCTATTAAGAATTTAGGAGTTGAAATGTATTCCTCGTTGATAGGTACTTTTGATCTTCCTTCTCCTATTTCTCGAATAAATTCCATTTCATTATCCAAGGCCCATTTTCATAGATATTTCTTCAGAAATCATTATTTTTTGGATCCTTGGGCCTTACCCTCTTCTACAACCAAATTTGAAGATGGGCAAGTGGGTGGAATGGCATATCCCATGTCTGTAGCCGAAATTGCTTATCAATTATAGTTAATACTTCAAATTTTGATCCTACTCATCTTTCATGGGAGGATTTGGATGGAGATGTGGCTCCTGCTTGGACTCTTGACTCTACTTCTTCTATGGACTAGATTGATATTGTTTTACCATCCGAGGAAGCAATCCTAGAAGAAATGATGGGTCTAGATAGATTGTGGGATGATTTGCATCATCGGTCATATTTTCTCCCAGACTTGCATGAAGTAGAATTAAGTTTTTCTAGCCCTTTGTCAACTCATGATGTTCACATAATTTTAAATCCTTTAGCTCTAGCATAGATTTTTTCCAAAGATAACATGCCCATCATTTTAGAAGCAGTTCCAGTGAACATATCCAGGAACCCCAATAAAATTGAGAATGTTTTCGTCGGAGCCAAATTATCCCATGAAGAAATTCAAATTGATACCGATCTTTTTAAAGAGTTCTATGATTTGTTTGATTGGTCTTATGAGGAAATGTTTGGAATTGATTCATCAATGGTCCAACATGAGACCAAGACTTATGTGAATATGAAGCTTGTATGGAAAAATCTTTGGCCAGTAACGCTAGGAAATAAGCAGCTATCAAAGCCGAGGTTGAGAAGCTGCTTAATGTGGGTTTCATATACTCTGTTCCATTGACTGAGTGGGTTTCAAATCCAGTCCTGATTTATAAAAAACAAGGAAAAATCCATGCATTCATAGACTTTATTGATTTAAATAAGGCTTGTCCAAAACATAATTTTCCCACATATTTTATTTATTAGATTATCAATGAATGTGTAGGAAATGAGATTTTCTCCTTCATGGACGGTTTCTCGGGTTATAATCAAATTTCTATATCTCTTGAAGATCAACATAATACAACCTTTTTCTTCCCCCAGGGTACATGTACATACAAAAATATGCCTTCTGGCCTTAAAAATATTGGAGAAAATTTTTAGTGGGCCATCTCCTATGCTTTACATGATATCACGCATATCATTAGAGCATATTTGGATGACCTAGCTACTCATTCTCGAAAGAGAATCAATAATCCTCATCATCTTCAATTGATTTTTGATTGATGTCTTTATTATAAAATATGGTGGAATATGAATAAATGCATCTTCCCCAACACATCCGATCAGTTATTAGGATTCATAGTCTCTTATGAAGGGATTTGCATAGATCCTTTCAAACTTGAGGCAATACTTCAATTGCCTCCCCCATCTACCATTTGAAAACTTCAAAGTCTCCATGGAAATGCTAATTTCTTGGGATACTTATCGTTAATTATACTAATATTACAAAGGGATTTATGAGATTGCTGAAAATAGGAGTTCTATTTCTATGGGATGATTTCACTTAGTGCTCATTTGATGCTTTGAAAAAAGCATTGACCTCTAATGCTTTACTGAGTCCACTCGATTATAGCAAGGATTTCCTTTTATATCTCAATGTGGAAGAATAATTTATCAATATGGTTATGGTTCATGAAGACGATGATCTCTATGAGTACGTGATTTATTATCTAAGATGAGGCTTGGTAGGTCCTAAATTACGATACTCTCCTAAAGCGAAATTAGTTTTGGAACCTATTCATGTTCTCCAACGACTTTGATATTGTATTCTGCTTAGAAATTTTTTTGTATTAGTAGTTGTCAATCAATTTAAGTTTTTTTTCAGTAGGCAAGTGATTGGGGGAAAATATAATAGATGGATTGTTATTTTACAAGAATTTGATCTTGAGTTCTTGTCATCGAAATCTAAGAAATATTTAGCATTTGCGGAATTAATCTCATAGTCTCCTTGTGGAGAAGAAATGGTTTATGAGGAATCATTCCTTGATGAACATATTTTTCTTATTTCTTCACAAGATCCTTGGTATGGAGATATTATAATATATATTTAGACTTCAAAGTTTCTTTTCACTTTTTCAAAGGATGAGAGAAGAAAATTGCGTCACTTAGCCAAAAGTTATGTTATTAATGGTGACACTTTATATCATCGCGGGGTTGCTTCAATCCTTAGATGCTTCTTAACCATAGAATAATTTGTGTCAGTGTGGAATGCTTGCAACAATGGTCAAAATCATGTTTAAGCAATCAAAAAATTCCATCCTTATAAGATTTATACTTGGAAAATGTGTGCTCATCTAACTCCATTCTGTCCTATTATTACCATCGGTCAGACCACAAAGTGGGGCATTGATTTTACAACTTGTATACCACCTTAGGAAAAGGGTCATAAGTATATTATTGTAGAAATAGACTACTTTACTAAGTGGGCCAAATTTATGCCCACATTTTGGAATGATGGTGAAATAACAACCACGTTTCTATTAAACCAAGTCATTTCTCCTTTCAGTATTCCAAAGGAGATTGTCACTGAACATGGAAGTCATTTATAGAACAAGATGATGGTTGAATTGGCTCAAAAGTTGGGTTTCTGATAGGAGCATTCATCTCATTACTATCCTCATGCCAATGGTTAGCCGTGAATAAATCCCTAAAAGTTATCATGCAAAGGACAACTAATAAAGGTTGATCTAATTGGAATATAATGTTATATCCTGGGCTTTGGGCATACCCGATGTTGGTTAAGAACACTATGGGTTTCACTCCTTTTTAGCTAGTTTATGGTTTGGAATTGATCTTCCCTGTGGAATGTGAAATTCCTATTACACAGGAAAATTACCTCCTCATCAACTCAAAGGAGAAGGGTAAGATGATTGAAAGATTGACCATGTTGACAGACCTATTTGGCAAGCTAATGCTCTCCAAGAACTAGCAAAATGATTTATAAAGCTTCCTAGCCATGCATTAGGTGCATTAGTCCCTAGGGTAACTCTTTGTGTTTCCTTAGGGGGTGTGTTAGTCAACTTTAGTTAGTTTTTGGAGGTCAAAGTAGTGGGTTGACCAAATAATATCCCTATATTCACTCATATGTTAGCCCATAAAGTAGGGAAACTTCCAGATTCGACCTGTTTGAGGAATTTCTATTCCTAACAGAGTCTATAAATGGGGAAAGAGTGATAAAGCATGGAAACATCTTATATTTTTCCAAAAATAACTCATGAAAGAATTGGAAAGGCTTATCCTCTCATGCTATATATTTGAGGCTAGGGCCATTATGAAAGGGGTTGAAAGTATTGAAAGGATTGCCTATTGACTGTCAAAGCTCGTATTAGACATTGGCTCTTCAAGAGGTTAAGAAGAGAGAGAGAGAGAGAGAGAGAGAGAGAGAGGAGTTGGAGGAGTAAGGGAATCTTGATGCAACTGATGGTTGTAATTACTCTTTCCTATCATTAATATAGATCTGTAGTTGTGTTGCCCACTCCATGGCATTGTTATTGTGATTTATTTACATTTTTATGCAATGCTAATGATTATGAGTAGCTTAGATATATGTAGTTAGACATCCGTATGTATTCTTGTCTTGATTATAAATGTTATATGTTGTGATATTACACCTCAACTTGTTTATGTGTAGGTATTGATCTAGGAGCTAACCAAGGGGTCTTCCACTCTGCTACTTTGTGTTCTCCAGTAACACCACACTATGATCTAAGGTAACAATATTCCTTCTTACTTTGATTATCATTTCACTAATACATATATGTTCATGTATCTCTACGCTAGTTGCAACAAATTTGATAGTTTGCCAAGGATCCTGGGAAGATCCTTGAGGGTATCACCACCACAACTACTTGTGCATTAATCCATATAGTAATTCCTTCTCTTAAATTATTTGTAGAACTTCTTCTAGACACTTCGAGCTTTGAAGAATGAATTGTTTATTTGGAACATCTTAACAAGTGGAATTGAGATGCATCTATAATTAATGAAGCTCATTAAAAGAGAGTGAGGATCAAATATGATAAGATTTTCCATCCTAGGGTTTTGTGTGAAAGTGATTTTGTCCTGGTCTATGACCAAGAAAAATATGCCTTTGGGGCAGGTAAGTTCAAACCCATGTGGTACGATCATTTTATTATTAAAAACACCTTGAAAAAAGGAGCTTACGAATTGGTTGATTTTGATGCAAATAAGCTAGCAAAGCCCATAACTAGGCTCTATCTTAAAAAGTGCTATGCCTAGGATTTTGCCTGGAATTTTCTTTTTTGTAGATATTGTATATATTTGTGCATATCTGTCTATAGGTTCCATAGTGATATCAGTATTTTTGATCTACTATGGTAGGTATCGATGGATGATTTGGTATATCTAGGGTTCGTCGATGGTGCTAGTTGACATACCTGGAATTTAGATTCCATGACTTGGGAGATTTACTAACCATAAGGTCAGTTGTTGGTTTTAATAGGCATATGTATCGGCCCTGCTCCAAACAATGTTGTCGAATATATTGCGATTGGTAATTTATTATCTAAAGCAATAACTCTTGGTATTTATTCATTAGTAGTATTCTTGGATTCACATATAATGGTGTCTCAGTTAAACAACATCTGTTGTGTGAGAGATCCTTATTTATATTGCCAAATTCCGAGAGTGCTTTTATTACAAAGATCATTTCATTTTATCACATTTATTCATATTCCACGATCAGAAAACTCATCTCATGAGTCCATAGCTAATTAAGAATTAGATTTCCATATTAATCATTCATCACATTAAAATGAAAAATAATAAAAGTCATCTGTATATGTGGTCATCACATCATGAAAATATCTGTATATATAGAGAAGTTCTATGTTAAAAATAGTATACAAAATTGGGAAAAAATGTCCTACAAAATTAGGGCTTAAGCCCAATCAGTCTATAAGAAAGATCACAACATCCAATCTATATCTATGGGCCTTTCTCTAGATGTTCATTTCGAAAGAATACAATGGTAATAGCCACCCGTCATAAAATTTGCACCCATTCTCATGGTACTCCTACCACGCTTCTGTGCATTTCCTCTGTTAGATCCTCTAACATTGCCATAGGTACCTAGTGAGTCAATCTCTCCAAGTTCCTCTAGAATTCTCTTAGTCTCAGTTGCAACACTCTCAACATCTCTCCCACAACGCCTATGCCTGAGTAGACCCTTAGATATTACTAGTCCCACATCTGTATCGTGATCAAACAATTTTGTAATAATTTTTATCTCATAAAAATGAATTTCAATTCATAATTTTGAAAAATAAAAAAAATAAAATAACATTAAAAAACTCAGAAACAATTTGACCAATGGCACCCCATGCAGCACCAGGTGGAAGCACTAGATCTGGATCTGCTCTGAAATCCACGCTTGCATCAGGGTAGTCCTTGATGAAAATGACGTTTTTTCCCACCAAAGGAAAAACTCATCATCAAATTTCATTCTAGGGACCTCACCACCCCCTAATCTCTTCATCAAGTCATCCCATCTACCTATCCGTGGATCTCTTGGGCTAGTAATGGTGGAAATTAGTTTGAGTCAAAGTTTTGGTAGCCTCTCAAAGAAGAAAGTGCAAAGGATAGTACCATACCCAAAATGTTTGGTATTACTCTTCTTAATAGAAATACGTTGTTTTTTTAGATTGATTAGGAGGGTTGTGCACCAATAAAAAATTCTGGTGAGGAAATCTACTACCAAGCTCATTGTCACATATGAATCTTGGTATAATGAGGCTGATATTTATATCTACATAATGCTAAAAACGATGTCCTTAGAGGTATACACTCCACATTCTTGATTGGAATATGTGTCCCTACCTTCTCATTATTTTTGGGGAAGTAAATGCGAATATGATCATCCACGCTAAGGCTTCCTTAGGTCTTCCCTTGCAAATTGATTGGCTCTCCTCTTTGGGAAACTCCAGTAACAAAGTAGATTTCATCAACTTCAATGTGTAGGGGAATCCATGAATCATAAAATAATCTTGTTCTGGATCCTAGTAATGGAGGAGCATTTCTAGCAACTTTGTGTTGGTTTTCATATTTGGAATTTTGAAAAACTTCAACAATCCACATCCTCTCAATGTATCCAGTGCTAATGGATCATTCATCACTTCATTATCTATTGCATTTTCCCTCTCTCCTTCCATGTGATTCCCATTCTACACTTTCAAGCATTTTCATTATTTAAAATCCATGATTTAAAAATTTTCACTCTGCACACGCAGGTTCACTTCATACACAATTGCATATAGGGCTTACTAATACGCAACTTCAATATGCCCAACCCACGTACATGTAGAGTAAAAATATAAAAATATTTTTTTATGATAAAATTGTTGAAACAATACCTGAAATATGCAAAAGTTCATTAAGAAGACGAATTAGGAGATTACTTGGAAGTTTCATAGTTGTTCTGGCTGATAAATTGGGTGAATTGTGATTCCTAGTTTTTTCTCTAGAGCTCTTGTACTGAATTGTCTAAAATACAAATGAGGCTTCATAAGTCAAAAGGTATATTTATAACTTGTAATTTCAAAAACTTTAAAAAACCTACGTTTTCAAAGTTTATGTTTTATTTTTAATTTTATAAACTTTGTGACCTTTTTGCTTTGAGTGTTGGGATAGGTTGTTTTTCAAGTTAAATTGAGGAATTTAAGGATTTTTCTACCTCTTTAATTCCATGATCGCTAACCCATCATGGCAGGTATCATTTTCATCATTGGCATATAGGTTAGGGAAAGTCACATTTTCTATTGCATTATGCATTCTAGCCTCCATACTTCAATATGTTGCCATAGGGTCAACCCCATTATGTTATAATTCTTAAAACATTTTCACTCGCCGAATTATAAAATCATGATATGATGGTAAAGCTATCCTTTACATGGGCTTCCAAGTTAGATCATCGGTAAGATATGTTTCCCATGATGCATAGGTTAAGTAGGCTCAGGAGTTCTCTTTAGTCCCACCATGACTTTTGCGATGAAGCTTCATTCTCCTTCTTCTTCACTATAGTTCTAGCTTTATACCCTAGAGGCTCCCACATATTGACTATTTGTATGTTTTTGCCTTAAGATGGATTCACTTGGACTCATGTATAATCCATTTTTTGACCGTGTATTTCTGCAAAATCAACCTTGCAATCACTTAGCCTTTGCAACTTGATGTCTTATGCTCATGGAAAGAAAATTCATTTGAGTTTCATTGACCTATTTCATCACCTTGCATTGAGCATAGGAATGTCCCCCTCCTAGGAACTAGTGCATCTGTATTTAGACACTCATTGTTTCCACTGTACCATAGGCATTCTTTTATTCCTTTTTAGGATTTTTAAATATGAAAAATACAAAAATATAATATATTCCAAAAAAGAGAGGGAATTGACTTTACTTCAATAATTGATGGCAATAAGACTCAGTTGTGTCTCCCTTGAACAAAGCACTCAAAGCAATTCTTTCCTCCATCGAGATGGGCTTTAGTTTGGCTTAGGAGAGCCATAACCTTTTCATTGATTTAGTACTCCTTTGGTTGATTATCTCTTCCAATCACATGGAGATTTTGTTTATGCCTTATGCATGACAAACTTATGCAAAGTTATCATATGTTGCCATCCAATCACATTTGGGTTGTGATTTTTTTTAGGGGAAGTAAACTTGAATCAACCTTTCTGCGGTGTCTCTTAAATTATTTTTAGTCATCCATACCTGGTATACTAGAGTTATGTTCAATATCACATTAGCTATTTGGTCCTTTGTTCATGCTAGTTAAGAAGGTCTCCATTGACTTCTTGCTCGCAGCTCTGCTCTTATCGATTTCGACAAACTTCTCTAAAAGTAGGCCTAGAGCCACAACCTAGCCCTCTTTCCGTCATTTTTAGGTGAACTTATGCTTAGCATCGATTAGTATATGGATCTTTAACTGAGTGGTTCCCCTTGTGTTTGAGGTCAGCTTACATTATCACACATTAGGATTCATGCAGAACCTTGGTTTCCATTTGTCCCTATTGATGGATTCCTCACCTCTATGTCAGTTTTCATTATTCATTGGCTCAAAGGGTTTATGCCATGCACTAGGCATATCTTGTGTACATTAGAGACGTGCTTCGATACAATTACCTCATATTTCTTCATTGATTCCTTCCAAATTATTGGCCTGCAGATTACACTCATTTTGGATTGATGTGGGATGCCTTAATACCTTCCTTCTAGTAGATATTTTCCCATTGAATGCAACTCATTACTCAGGGAATAAGGTCTAGAATCCTTTTTTAGTACCTTAGGATTTTCAATCATCAGTGGCAGATTCCTTCGCTATCGACAGTGAGAATACACCAATGTCTCCTAATTGATAGATTCTCTCAATTGTTTTAATTCAACTCATTTATTCACAATTGTTAGATTGTGTTGGGGTACCTTGACTCTCATGATCATTATCAGTGAGTTATCTTGGGTTTGTTAATGATATACATCAATGATCGGTAATCAAATGATTTCTCACATGGTCAACTCTAGCTCATTTATTCCCATAGTGTAGAAATGTACCATGGTGGTCATTGAAGACCTTGGGTTGAATCAACATTTTTTAGTTCACTTGTTAGTTCCTCCAGTTTACTTCGAGTGACACCATCCACGTGACACCATCCACCTTATATGTTGGAGTTCATCACAACAACATTTTATATGTTGGAACCTCAGTTTCATGTAGTAGCATTATTCCATTTTGTGACTTGGTAATTTTGAGGATCAATTATGTGACATTAGTGATCAGATATCTACTTCAGTATCATTGATAAGTTCTTTCATATGTGATATTTTGACATGGGATTGATATGTATTTTTTCGGCTATGATCAGATGATCCACTTTGTATTTCTTAGTTTCCTTTGTACTTTCACACATATTGGATCTGCTCTACACTTCATATGAAGACATGATTTATTATCTATTAGCATGGGTATGCCTACCTCGGACATGAGCTTTCATTATGATGTCTTCCATTGGTTTGGCAGGTGTTTAGTCAATTTATTGTTATCTAAATTGCTAGTATTAATTGTCAACCCGGGGCTCGTAAGCTGATGAAGTGACGGTGTACTATATGTACTTAAGTAACTTTTCTTAGAACTTTTGTTGTTTTAGGGGGTTTGTTTATGATTGACTTATCTTCCTAAAATGGAATTATGATTATAGACAAATGAGTGCAAGTGTGTGAAAGTGATTTCTATATGAGTGAAAGTGTGTGTGATGGTGGTTTCTAGTTGCTTGCCGAACTTGTAAGAGAAAAGAACTTAAATCAAAATGACTTGTAAGTAAATGGCTTGAAAG
>APFE031546763.1:0-12058 GCA_000404065.3 Pinus taeda | reverse complement strand
AGTAACAATATGGGCACTACATGGGTACATCAATATAATAAGTGGGTTGTACTAATAACAATAAGGGGTTTCACTAGAAGTATAGGGGCCTAACAAGCCCCTCTCCTTCAAAAAGCATTATCCTTAAAGCTTGAGTAGTTCTTGATGCTTCTGTCTAAAATTCTTTTCCTCCCATGTGGAATCTTTAGCGGGTAAGTTTTTTCACTTGATGAGATACTCTGAAATTGATTGATTTCATAGCTGTCGGGTTCTTGTTTCTGTGAATGCTCCAGGTTCCAATATGAATTTTCCTTCCTCTTCAATTTTTGGAAATATTGTTTGAATTGGGATCTTTTGCAACATTTGAATAATTGTACATACTTCTTTGTCCTTCTTCCATTCATCCCTTGCTTCATTTATCCAATCTCATTGGATAATAGAAATAGCACAAAACAATGCTTCCACATCCTCATCCTGGAAGAGTCTTCCCATTCGGTAAGGTTGCCATTTTTTAAGTGCATGTAGTATTGCCAACATTTCCTTCTCATAAATAGCTTGCTTGAGATGTAGCAGTAAAAATACCCAATCACCTACATCAAAACTTTCACTATGATGTGGATCTACCTGTTGTTTCATTCGATTTTACACCAAAGTGGCATTATCCTTTAAAAGTTGGAGAACTTGTTGTTGATGCTCAATGTGATCTTTCACTTCTTGAACTTTTTTCTTCTTGATATTCCCTTCTATATTGATAGTTTGAGAAGTGGTAATTTCGACCAATGAATTACAAGATATGGTTGGATTCATTTCTTATTTCTCGGTGTGATATTTCACTTCTTGCACCTTTTTATTCTTGATATGTCCTTCTATATTGAGAGTTTGAGGAGTGGTAATTATTACCAATGCTTTACAAGATATGGTCTGATTCATTTCTTCTTTCTCTGGGATGGGGTCTTCGTGTATATCCTCTTCTTCTGATGTTTCTTGATCCTTTTCTTCCTCCTCTTCATATTCTATGTAAAATAATTTCTTCTCAGCACACTTATGACCTTTAGTGCATTTACTATCACAATTGTAACAAAGCCCTTTTTCTCTTTTTTCTTCCAATTGTTGTGGTGTAACCCTTATAGGTTGTGGAAGGTTGGGAGAAACAACACTTCCGTCTTTATAGTTGTAAAGGGTATGCTTCCTGGTTTCCATAATTTTGCTTTCCACTATGTCACAAAGCCCTTTTACTCTTTCCAATTGTTGTAGTGTTGCTCCAAAGAAGGTGTTGCTCTTTGTATCCTCATAATGTGCTATCATTTTGATGGCTTCCCGCCGTTCCCGGAATATCCTCTCGCCGTTCTGGAAATATCCTGTTGATATGACCCGACGCCCTGCAAGCTTTTATGCTGACTTTATGACACTGGTACTTGTCTCGTTTTATGGGTTAGGGTTATGACCTGTTTTACCGTTTGGCAACCTCCATCCGCCGGTTGGCTCCTAGATGATTCTGCGTCCTTTTGTCAACGCGCTCATTATCACTGTGCTCTGTTGTTTATTCGAGCTCCGCTCTGCTCTGAGGGTCTCGTTCCCGCTCTGCTCCGAGGGTTTCTTCCACTGTATTTGATTGTTAACACGGTTTCCTTTATGGTTGTGCTCGGTCTTCTAACGCAATGGAGGTAGGTTCGATAGCTCGTAATGACCCCCTTTAACTCTGCACAGTTGCAATTTTGAGTTTGCTGTTTGTTGGATAGGTGCTCTGGTCTGTTTTATATTTGTTTAATCACTGAAATCTCCTCTTTACAGGTTGCCCTCCATGTTGACGTGCTCGGCTTCTGCTATAAGGTAATTTGTTGTTCCTTTTAAACTACTTAGCATCTTATTTTTCTGACCCTAACGTACGCCGCCACTGTTCTTCAGGTCTTGATGGTTACTCGTCCCTTCGACCCTAGTCTCTCGACTTCATGTAACTTCTCACCCAATCTCCTTCAGTTTTTGTGGTTATTTTTTTGCTTATGCCTGTGTATTCACACTAATTTGTTCTCCTCTGCCTGTAGGTAACTCAGTGCTATTGGTAGATGTGGTTCCACACTCTTCGTTGTCTCGGCATTCGCTTACTCTTCCCAGTCTGCACTATACGGGTAATGTCCTTCAATGTTTTACATGTTTTAGAGGTTATGTAGGCTTCTGTCGGTCTTGACTGTCATCTGAGCGATGAAATTTTCTGGGTTTCTTCCCTTGGCGAAGTAGTCTTGTTCTTCGGTTCGCCGGCCCTTTATTTTGATGATTCTGTACTGTAATGTAATGATTTTCGACTGTGGGTCTCTCACCTTGTGGCTTGGGTCTCAGGGTATATTAAAACCCTCACTTGAAATAGCTCTGTTCATTTGTTGATTGAGATGGGTGTTCGTGGTTCCGAAACCCTCGTCCTGTGCTTTAACATTTGATTAATGGAATACCTGTATGCATTGTCTCTACGCGGATTCGTTTTACTGTTATGGCAATTCTTCAACCTCTGTCCATTCGTATCATTGGCCTATTCGTATGCAATTTCGGGGTTTTGGCTTTTATTTTCAGTTCTGGTTTTTGATAATACGTTGGTTATGGAACTCTCTGACCCGATACAATTATTTACATAGTTTTTGACAATGATACAATATCACAATTATTCTATTATTATACTGTATTCTACTCTTAAGTACTTGGAGAGTTTCACGAATTACCTCTGGTTGTCTGTCAATGTGCACAGTCTGTTAGACTTCCCGTGTGTTATAGTTATTTCATCTGCTCCACCTGTAGACTTTTTCTGTCTGATACTTCAATATAATTTGATTGTACAGTTACTATATTATGATGTTTGCAATCGACTATTACAGTGATGATTAAAAAAAAACAAATGATAATAAGAATGTCTAATCAGAAACGACTGTATATTCTTTTCTTTTCACCTGAGAGGGGAATCCCGTACAATGACTATCTTCCTGTTTTTATCTTTTTGAAACATAACTGTTCTTTGAGGAAACAACCTTAACAGAAAGTTAACTGTTTATCAGTTTTTTTTCAACTGTCCTTAACTAATGTAATGTTCTGAAAGAAACTAATCAATTATTTTTCTGTTACTAAATCCTATTTAAAGAAAGTAACAGTGCCCCACTATAATTATCCTAATCCTATCAACCTTCAGACAGATAAAATAAAATAAAACAAGTAAAATAAAGTCACGTAACTGACAAGCCCAACACTTGTCCAATTAAAATAAACGACTGTGTGTTCCGGTCTCTTCATGAGACTGTCAACCACTTTATGTCTCCTCAGAGCTGGATGCTCCTGCATCAGGCTCCCGGGGTGGCAAAAAGTCATGGCTCCGTTCCATGAAGTCGTCAACAGAGTAACCTGCCTTCTGTATTTGCATCGCGTTAAGCCATGAATTGTCCTCTATTGGACGGTTTTTCCATTTTACCAAGTACCGCAAATACTCCTTCCTGCGTGTGCGCTTAGCTACCTGTGTGTCCAAAATCCCTTCGATCCCAACGGGTGGTTCCATCGGCATCTGTCTCATCCACGAATCTCCTTCATCTTTGGTGTCCCGCGGTGGCTCTGCTGCTGCATTATCTGCTGAACCTGCGACATAAGGGAACAGATCTGCCACATTAAAAATAGGGGAATACCACTCCCTGGTGGCAACTGTATCTCATAGGCGTTCGCAGAAAATTTGCAACTGATCTTGCAGGGCCCGATTTTCTTAAATTTAAGCTTGTTGTACTCTTGCTTTGGAAATCGTTCCTTGCGTAAGTACACAAGGACTTCATCCCCGACATTAAATTGAACTTCCCGGCGTTTTGTATCAGCTCGCTACTTGTACCTCTGACTGCTGTCCTGTAGTTTCAGCTTAACCTGTTCGTGCAGTTTGCTCATAGCTTGGGCGAAATCTTCTCCATCAGCGCTCTGTTTCTCCAGTTTCCCCAAATCTCGTAACTCGTGCACTCCTCGCGGATGCATGCCGTACAGAATTTGGAATGGACTGTATCCTGTGCTACGGTTAGGGGAATCGTTGTATGCGAATTCCGCCTGCGCTAGTACACGATCCCAAGTCCGGGAATTTTCACCTATGAGACTTCTCAGCAAATTTCCTAGACTTCGGTTCACTACCTCCGTCTGTCCGTTCGTCTGCGGATGATAAGCGGAGCTGAACTGCAACTGAGTATTTAACTTTTTCCACAGAGTCCTCCAAAAATGACCTGTGAACTTTACATCTCTGTCAGAGATAATGGATCGTGGAAGTCCATGTAGTTGTACAATCTCTATAAAGAAAAGATGCGCTATGTAAGTAGCATCGCTGGTTTTCCTGCATGGTACAAAGTGTGCCATCTTTGAAAATCGGTCTACCACAACCATTACTGAATCAAAGCCTCGTTGTGTCTTCGGCAAACCCAGCACAAAATCCATACTAACAGAATCCCATGGTCGACTAGGAATGTGCAATGGCATATAAAGCCCAGTGTTCTGACTGTGACCTTTTGCCAATTGACAAATTTTACACCTAGTCACATACCTCTGAACGTCCCGCTGCAACTTAGGCCAAAAATAGAAATGTTGTACCTGAGCAATTGTTTTGTCAATTCCGAAGTGTCCTGCCAGGCCTCCACTGTGTTTTTCCTGTATGATATTTTCCCGCATAGAACAGCTGGGAATGCATAACTTCCCTCGTTTGAACAGCAATCCTTCTTGTAGATTATAGTCCAGCCACTTGCTGTCATTTTGTAACAGTGGGTTTTGGCAAGCCTCATAGGCTTCCATAAACTCGGTGTCGGTCGGATACAGCTCCTTTAGATGCTCAAAGCCTAAAATCTGCATCGTGCTCTCCTGTAAAAGTAATGTTCTCCTACTAAGTGCATCTGCTACCTTATTTGATTGCCCACTAATGTGTTTTAGTAAAAACGTGAAACTTTGCAAGTACTCAACCCAAGCTGCATGCTTATGGTTCAATTTATGCTGCTGCATAATGTACTGTAACGCAGAATTATCAGAAAATAAAACAAATTCGTTACCCAATAGATAATGTCGCCAATGGTTCAAAGCCTGCACAATGGCATAAAACTCCTTGTCATAGGTCGAGTACTTCTGTCTGCTCTCATTTAGCTTTTCGCTGAAATAAGCAACTGGGCTGTCCTCCTGGCTAAGGACTGCCCCAATGGCTGTACCACTGGCGTCGCAATGAACTTGAAAAAGTTTGTTGAAATCAGGCAGTCTCAACACAGGTCTTTCAGTAATCTTCTTCTTCAAGGTCTGAAAACTGTTTTCTGCTGCTTCAGTCCAGTGAAATGGCTGATTCACTTTCTTGATCGTATCCAACATTGGTGCGCAAATCTGGATGAAATTTCTGATGAACTTCCTGTAAAAACTGGCAAGTCCATGGAAACTTCGGACTTCAAATAAACTTTTCAGAGAAGGCCAGCTAACTATAGCTGTCACCTTTTCTGGGTCAATCTTTAATTCATTTTCTGCAATAATAAAACCCAGATACACTAGTTCTCGCTGAAAAAAGGTACACTTCTTCAAATTAATTAACAGCTTGTTTTGCTGTAATTTTCTCAACACACTCTGCAAATGTCTGAAATGCTCCTCCTTAGTCTTACTAAAAATCAGAATATCGTCCAAGTAAACTATTACAACTTACCGTTGAATTCCTTCAGCACTTCATTCATCAGACGCATGAACATGCTGGGAGCGTTGCTCAAACCAAACGGCATCACCAGCCACTCGTATAAGCCTTCGTTTGTCTTGAAAGCGGTTTTCCATTCATCTCCTTCACGAATCCGGATCTGGTGATATCCACTCTTCAAGTCAATCTTCGAAAAATAGGCCGCTCCACTCAAACAATCCATCATATCGTCCATCCGTGGTAAGGGAAACCTGTACCTAACAGTAATTTTGTTAATAGCCCTGGAATCCATACACATTCTCCACTCTCCTCCTTTTTTTGGAGCCAAAACAGTAGGTATTGCACATGGGCTCATGCTCTCCCGAATCAAACCTTTGTCCAACAACTCTTGGACCTGTTTTCTAATTTCTTCATGGTCCTTGGGACTCATGCGGTAAGCTACTTTATTTGGCAGGCTTGCCCCTGGTATAAAGTCAATGCAGTGACTAATACCCCTCCTAGGTGGCAACTCATCTGGAAGATCATTCACCACAATGTCTACAAAATCCTGCAGAAACCTCTGAACTTCTTCTGGTAAATCTGAAACCTGTGTGTGGAGTACCACTGCCTTTGGTCTCCTTATGACAGCAAATTTTATCTCGCTGTCCTCAATCTGTTTTATGAATTCCTTCCCACCTAACAGTAGCGCTTTCACTCCACTAGCTTCTGTTGTATTTTCCTCCTTGATGGGTACAAGCGTATGCTTGATCCCATCTTTCACGAACTTATAGTAGTTAGTTTTCCCATCATGAACTGCACTTCTGTCAAACTGCCAAGGTCGTCTTAACAGTAAATGACAGACATCCATTGGCATGACATCGCAAAGGATCTTGTCTTTATACTTACCGATCTGAAACTCCACCTCACACTGTTCATCAACTAACAGTTGATGCCCCTTCTGCAGCCACGACACTTTGTAAGGTGTGGGATGTTTTAACTTCTTTAATCCCAACTTCTCTACCATCTCCACAGCTACCAAATTATCGGTACTCCCACTGTCAATGATCAACTTACAGCACTTACCTCGTGACTTGCAAATAGTGCGAAACAAAGCCTTTCGCTGATCTGGTTCTGCAATTTCCTTTGCTGGCTTCAGCAGCACCTTATTCAACACCAAGGCCTCGCCTGTCTCTGGTGTATTTTCTGCTTCTTGAGGTGTTTCCTCAACATCCTCAGGCTGAGCAACATAGGTTCCTCTCCCACCTGCCGGTTCACCTTCATGACAGTCATACGACTTGTGTCCCATTTTGTGACAACGGTAACATTGGACAGTTCCCCTGCCTCGACCAAATCCTCGCCCTCTCTGAGCTGGTTGTCCTTCCCTATTGCTGTTGTCCTTATTTGTTGTGCCAGCAGATTTGGAACTGCTGCCTTCCTCATTTGGGCTTGCACCCCTGCCTCTGCCATAAACCTTACCTTTTCCCCTGCCAGAAACACCTCCTCTCCTGGTGTTCTGTTTCCTATTTATCTTCTCCTCTGCCTTCAGTGCAAACTGATAGGCTTCATCCAATGTTTGTGGTGAAAGAATACCAATTTCGTCCAAAATCTCCCCTCTCAAGCCATTTACAAATCTGGCTATTTTCTCTGAGGTATCTTCCACATACCCTGCTCGCAAATTCAATTTATAAAATTCCTCTGTAAACTCCCTAACAGTCATTCCTCTTTGTTTCAAATTTTGTACCTGTCGGTACAACATGATCTGATAATATTTTGGTAGGAACTTCTCTTTCAGTTTTGCTTCCATCCTGGCCCACTGTTTGTTTAGTCTTCTTCTTTCTGCCTGAACACTGTCCCACCATAAGGACGCATGTCCTTTCAGCTTGGTGGCGGCAAACTTTACTTGTTTGTCCTCACTGGTTTCCTCAAACTCAAAAAATTTATTAACTTCACTCAGCCAATCTAACAACACATATGCAGACAAACTCCCATCATAAGTAGGCAACTCATGCCTTGGCTTATGACTAGACAGCAAAACTGACTTCAATAATCTAAGTTCCGGTGTCACTCCTTCATACTCATCCTCCTCTGGTTCAGCTGTTTCTTCATCACTGTTGTCTGCTGGGTTTCTTCTTCCCCCAGCCTCTATCACTGCCAATCTTTCCCGCAAAACTCGAATCTCCTCTCAAAGTCCAACATCTACTGCCCTATGGACTACTCGTCCTCATCCTCTTCCTCTTCCTCTTCCTCTTCCTCTTCCTTCACCTTCACCTTCTACCTGTTCCATTAGTTCTAACTCAAGAAACTAGCTATGATACCATTTATGATGGCTTCCCGCCATTCCCAGAATATCCTCTCGCCGTTCTCGAAATATCCTGTTGATATGACCCGGCGCCCTGCAAGCTTTTATGCTGACTTTATGACACTGGTACTTGTCTCGTTTTATGGGTTAGGGTTATGACCTGTTTTACCGTTTGGAAACCTCCATCCGCCGGTTGGCTCGTAGATGATTCCGCGTCCTTTTGTCAACGCGCTCATTATCACTGTGCTCTGTTGTTTATTCGAGCTCCTCTCTGCTCTGAGGGTCTCGTTCCCACTCTGCTCCGAGGGTTTCTTCCACTGTATTTGATTGTTAACACGGTTTCCTTTATGGTTGTGCTCGGTCTTCTAACGCAATGGAGGTAGGTTCGATAGCTCGTAATGACCCCCTTTAACTCTGCACAGTTGCAATTTTGAGTTTGTTGTTTGCTGGATAGGTGCTCTGGTCTATTTTATATTTGTTTAATCACTGAAATCTCCTCTTTACAGGTTGCCCTCCAGGTTGACGTGCTTGGCTTCTGCTATAAGGTAATTTGTTGTTCCTTTTAAACTACTTGGCATCTTATTTTGTCGACCCTAACGTACGCCGCCACTGTTATTCAGGTCTTGATGGTTACTCGTCCCTTCGACCCTGGTCTCTCGACTTCAGGTAACTTCTCACCCAATCTCCTTCAGTTTTTGTGGTTATTTGTTTGCTTATACCTGTGTATTCACACTAATTTGTTCTCCTCTGCCTGTAGGTAACTCAGTGCTGTTGGTAGATGTGGTTCCACACTCTTTGCTGTCTCGGCATTCACTTACTCTTCCCAGTCTGCACTATACGGGTAGTGTCCTTCAACGTTTTACATGTTTTATAGGTTCTGTAGGCTTCTGTCGGTCTTGACTGTCATCTGAGCGATGAAATTTTCTGGGTTTCTTCCCTTGGCGAAGTAGTCTTGTTCTCTGGTTCGCCGACCCTTTATTTTGATGATTCTGTACTGTAATGTAATGATTTTCGACTGTGGGTCTCTCGCCTTGTGGCTTGGGTCTCAGGGTATATTAAAACCCTCGCCTGAAATAGCTCTGTTCAGTTGTTGATTGAGATGGGTGTTCATGGTTCCGAAACCCTCGTCCTGTGCTTTAACATTTGATTAATGGAATACCTGTATGCATTGTTTCTACGCGGATTCGTTTTACTGTTATGGCAATTATTCAACCTCTGTCCATTCGTATCATTGGCCTGTTCGTATGCAATTTCGGGGTTTTGGCTTTTATTTTCAGTTCTGGTTTTTGATAATATGCTGGTTATGGAACTCTTTGACCCGATACAATTATTTACATAGTTTTTGACAATGATACAATAGCACAATTATTCTATTATGATATTGTATTCTACTCTTAAGTACTTGGAGGGTTTCACGAATTACCTCTGGTTGTCTGTCAATGTGCACAGTCTTTTATACTTCCCGTGTGTTATAGTTATTTTGTCTGCTCCACCTGTAGACTTTTTCTGTCTGATACTTCAATATAATTTGATTGTACAGTTACTATATTATGATGTTTGCAATCGACTATTACAGTGACGATTAAAAAAAAACAAATGATAATAAGAATGTCTAATCAGAAATGACTGTATATTCTTTTCTTTTCACCTGAGAGGGGAATCTCGTACAATGACTATCTTCCTGTTTTTATCTTTTTGAAACATAACTGTTCTTTGAGGAAACAGCCTTAACAGAAAGTTAACTGTTTATCAGTTTTTTTTCAACTGTCCTTAACTAATGTAATGTTCTGAAAGAAACTAATCAATTATTTTTCTGTTACTAATTCCTATTAAAAGAAAGTAACAGTGCCCCACTATAATTATCCTAATCCTATCAACCTTCAGACAGATAAAATAAAATAAAACAAGTAAAATAAAGTCACGTAACTGACAAGCCCAACACTTGTCCAATTAAAATAAACGACTGTGTGTTCCGGTCTCTTGATGAGACTGTCAACCACTTTATGTCTCCTCAGAGCTGGATGCTCCTGCATCACATTTCCTAAGTGAAGATTGACCACATAACAAGTTGTTTATGAGAACAAAGCCCTTCATACCAAAACAATTGATATGGTTCTAAATATGAAGATGCAATACATACCTTTTGTAATAGTGGTACGCCATGTAGATCAAAATATTGCTCCATCTGAAGTATCCAATTTACCGGATTCTTTCCATCAAAATTCCTCATCTTATTTTTTCTTGATTTTAGGAGCTTGATCTTGAAATGACTATAGCTCTGTACTTTCGGATCTTTAAGTTTAGAAACTGCGACCAACAATAGCCTCTGCATCCTCTTTCTAATGCCACTAGTATGATCCAAATTGTATTCTCCAGGAAAGAGTTATGCACCATCTCTGAAGATGACTTGATTATAGACCTTTCTAGAAGAGCGAACTTGTATGAAGTGCCACGTGTCACTGTTTAGACCTTTGGCACTAAAAAATATATAAAAGAAACTACAGTCTGTCCCCTTTCTGTAACTTCTTACAAAATTTCAATCTGATGCTCAGAGAGAAAGTTATGATGATTTTCCCCAAGTCACTTGTTTGGAAAGTAATTCAGGAGTCTGTAAAAAGACCAACTTCCTTAGATCATAGCTCTGCCAATATAGTGCAAAAATCTCTGAAATTTAGACACGAGATTCCACGTGATGTCTTCCCAAATGGTTTTTTTTTAGCTTCTGAAACGTCGCAGAAACAAAGTTATAGCGAAAATTCCATGTTCACCTGTTTGGAGCATGGAAACCCTAGAATCCAAAGCTCTGATACCAAATGTTATGAAACCAACTCACAAAAAGATAGAAAAGATAGATCAACGCCTTAGAATTCAGCCTCTTAGAGGGGGCAACCTCCTTTAAATTACATAAATGAATAATTATTGGATGATACAAATGAGAAGACCTACTTTATATATATAGGAGTCTAAGGGGTCATAACATAGTCAGAGCCGACATAGCAATAATAATGTAAGGCCACAATAATAACAATAGTGGGCTTCTATGGGGTGCAATAGTAACAATATGGGCACTACATGGGTACATCAATATAATAAGTGGGTTGTACTAATAACAATAAGGGGTTACACTAGTAGTATAAAGGCCTAACAAGTAGTAAAAAGAATTAAATAATGATAAAGATTAGTATAATAGTGTTACAAAATAGTAAAACATAAAACATAAAACAAACGAACTGTATAGTAATAACATGAATTAAAATTATTAATATAGTAATAACATGAGTTAAATAACGATAATGATTAGTACAACAATGTTACAAAATAGTAAAACATAAAACATAAAACAAACAAACAATATAGTAATAACATGAATTAAGTAATGATAATGATTAGTATAATAGTCATACAAAATAGTAAAACATGAAACATAAAACAAACAAACAATATAGTAATAACATGAATTAAATAATGAAATGATAGTATAATAGTGTTTACAATAGTCAAACATAAACACGAAAACACAACCAATATAGTAATAATAATTATAATTATTATATAGCAATCAACAATCAAAATAAATAATGATAATGAATTAGAATAATAGTGTTACAAATATAAAACCATAAAGACATTAAAAAAACATATTTTAATAACAGATTAAAATTTATTAATATAGTAATAACATGAAATTAAATAATGATAATGATAATTATAATAGCGTTACGAAATTGAGTTACAAAATAGTAAAACATAAAACATAAAACAAAAAAAACAATATAGTAATAACATGAATTAAATGATGATAATGATTAGTAACATAGTGTTACAAAATAGTAAAACATAAAACAAACAAACAAAGAATATAGAAAATAACATGAATTAAATAACGATAATGATTAGTGTAATAATGTTACAATATAGTAAAACATAAAACAAACAAACTATATAGTAATAACATGAATTTAATAATATTAATGATTAGGATAATAGTGCTACAAAATAGTGAAACCAACAAACATAAAACAAAAAAACAATATTGTAATTACATGAAATAAAATTATTAATATAGTAATAACATGAATTAAATAATTATAATGATTAGTATAATAGTCTTACAAAATAGTGTTACAAAATATAAAACATAAAACATAGAACAA
>APFE031546748.1:13413-23952 GCA_000404065.3 Pinus taeda | reverse complement strand
AAAGGATCTGCCATATTTGTGAGAATAGGAGCATCGAGGATGAAAACCACTTCCTCTTAGAGTGCCCTGCATACAACCACATTAGATCTCAATTTCACAACCTTTGTTGCAATACTGACCTTCCTAACCTTTTACAATGCCATAATTATAGTGAACTCGGGAGGCTTCTCTCCAAGCTTTTTGAGCATAGGAATAAAATCTTAACTCAAAATAAATAATTTGTCTTTAGGTCTGATAGATCATTATTTGGTCTCAGCAGATGTTAACCATCATCATCATCATCATCATCATGGTTTCTAATAATAGAATTATTATTAATAATAAAAAAATGTTTACATATTAAATAAAGTGATTGAAAAATGACTTTTTTCTATTATAGCATTTGAAGTGTCATTTTTTCTGGGGAAAATAAGAACATTTTAAGTATCATTGAGTCCAGAGACTCGTTCTACAACCCACACGGTATGAGGGAAATTTGTAATTCAGTTTGCTCAACATGGAGTTCACATGTGTCACTTTTAAAATAAAAATAAAATATTTTTTAAATTAAAAAATAAAGTTGAACATAATCAAAATAAAATTCAAAGATACATATTTGGTTAATTTTACTTAAAAGTATTATAAAACTTATTTTCACTTGTGCTAGTTTTATTGGTTGTTGATACTATAAACGAATACAAAGGAGAAAAGGTACACACTTATATATATGAACCTTAATAAAATATTTGATTGTGCAAAGAAAAGAAATATTTGAAATTAAAAAAGAAAAGTAATATTAAGATGTCTTTAAAAATATGTTAATAAGAAAAAAATTTTAATGTGGACAAATGTAAACTATAATAAAATATCTCAATGCTCATATTAACTAAATTATTTTCAATATCAATATAATTTTCAAATTATTAATAATAATAATTGAAAAACTAAATCTTTTATTATTATAATATTTAAATAATTTACAAAGTAATAATAATTAATAATTGAAAAACTAAATTCTTTATTATTATAATATTTTAAAATAATTACATGGTTAAGCTATTTTATTAGCTATAGTCAAGGGAATTTTAAAAATTGAATTTGTTTATGAATTAAAAAATACAACCATATATATAGAACATCATCTGTCAATTATTAAGAGGGATGCAATCATGGTGCAATTTTTAAAAGTTTTGTTCGCCATATCAACCCAACGTGGATGTATAGGGGTTGACTTTTAACTTTTTAACAAATGTACGTCGAGGTGAATTATTCCAGAATATGCTTCGTTCAAAATCCATCTACGGTTGTCGTGTGAGGAGTACGAAACATCTTGTTTCCTCCCACCGCTCTGCCTTCCTCTGTTCTCCTTGATCTCAAGGCTCGCATTTAGATAATGGAAATGACTTGTGCATTTCTCCATCTCCGCTCCACCTGATTTGTGCGTAACGTGGCAGCATGTGTTTGAATTGCAAGAGCATTGTGCATTTAAATTCTATGATGCTTCATTAATTATTGTAGTGGATGAGACGCTTTATTCACTGCTGCAGTGGTCCAACAGCGTGGAGGAAGGTCGCAGTCAGTTCTTTTTAGGAAATTCAATAAATTGATTTGAAATGAAACTCAAGAGACTCTCTCAAATTTAGTGGCTACACCAAGAGAGAAGCTACTGAGGATTTGGAGGCAGAGATATCTAGGGTTAGTGATGACGAAGTGAAAGAGGGTGAAACCACGAAGAAACTCAGATTGTCCAATGAGCAATCAGATAATTTGGAAGATTGCTTCAAAGAGAACAATTCACTCAATCTTGCAAGTCGATCTTGAAAATATTTATTCTTGATTTGCCTCAGATTATTTCATTTGTGATTTCTTGATTTGCCTCACATAATTTCGTTTGCGATTCCTTGATAAGCTCATGCAAGTTATATTTTCTTTATACAAAAGCTGCCTACGAAGAAATGAGGAACGCTTTCATTGTGGTTACTCAACATCTTCCCACAGCCGAGGGGGTCTCCCTCTTCGACACCTGCGACGATCTGTCGGACCAAGATTCCGTGATGGTTACAGGAGTGGACTTCTACTTCTCCGCAGGGGAGAGCTTATCTCTCCCGGCTAATAATTATCCGAGGGGGTCTCCCTCTTCGACACCTGCGACGATCTGTCGGACCAAGATTCCGTGATGGTTCCAGGAGTGGACTTCTACTTCTCCGCAGGGGAGAGCTTATCTCTCCCGGCTAATAATTATCTGGTTCTTGTGGATACCATGGGTACTCATTACTTTTGCTTTGTGCTCAACGACTCCTAGCTATCTATAATGGGGAATATTCAGCAGCATCATATTGGGTTTCCTTTGATTCCAACAAAGTCCAAATTGGCTTTGCTCTTGATCAATGATGATTTGGAATCCTCTATTTTTGCTTATCTATATTAGGGTCTATTTCAAAACGAACTATAAATATTAATGGTCAACCTTGTACAATGAGTGAATTGTATGGTCTATTTCCAAACTATTAGATTAGAGCATACATAACACATAGTGGATTTATGCTCAGAGATTTAGATAGCAATAGTAGAGAATAATCTATAGAGACAAACAAATGGAGAAACAACAAGATTACTCAGTCAAAAACAAAGAAATAGATAAAACAAACAATCAAGAATAGAAATCACTTTGCATTACAGAACAGGCCTGGACCTTGGCTTACTTGCTTTCCTTGGCCAAAGAAATTACAAATTTATAGAAGCAGAAGAAGGATCTAGAATCTTGTATGTGATTTAGATGGAGATCTGGAATGATCTAGAAACTAATGGAAGTGTAGAAATATTTAGAATCCTGCATGTGGTTCTAGAAACTACTCGCGATGTAGAAGGATCTAGAATCCTGCATGAATTTGGCTTCACACTTAACATTCTCCCACTTGAAGCCAAATAAGAGTCATCAAGTCACACCGAGTCCTACCATGGCTCTACATAACTCATGTTTATTTCATGGTAGAATCTTAGTGATTATATCAGCAGGGTTCCTATCTGTATGGATCTTTTCCAAGGATAACTATTCTTCCTCCAACACATGTTGGATCCAATGGTACCTTAAGTCAATGTGCTTGGTTTTTGAATGAAATGCTGGGTTTTTCGCCAAGTGAATGGCGCTCTGACTATCACAATATAACACATACTTGTCCTGCTTTATTCCTATCTCTCCTAGGAATCATTACATCCACAACATCTCTTTACAAGCTTCTATTGCAACTATGTACTCTACTTCTGTTGTAGAGAGGGCTACTATTCTTTGTAGCCTTGACACCCAAGATACTGTTGCACCTGCAAATGTATACAAATAACCTATAGTGGACTTTCTGGTATCCATATCTCGAGCCATATCCGCATCTGTAAATCCTTCAAGCACAATCTCATCATGACCAAAACATAAACAATAATGACTAGTTCCCTTGAGATACCTCAAAATCCATTTTACTGCTTGCCAATGTTGTTTGCCTGGATTGACAAGGAACCTACTCACTACTCCCACTAAATATGCAATGTCTAGTCATGTGCATACCATGGCATACATCAAACTGGCAACTGCTGAAGCATAACGAATCTTGCTCATTTCTTCTTTCTCTTTGTCATTACTAGGACATAATTTAGTACTCAGCTTGAAGTGGGCTGAAAGGGGTGTATCAACTGACTTGCATCCTTCATATTAGACCTGTCAAGCACCTTCTTGATATATTTTTCTTGTGACAGCCACAACCTTTTGTTTTTCCTGTCACACATAATTCGCATGCCCAATATCTGTTGTGTTGGTCCCAAATCCTTCATTGCAAATTTGCTACCCAAATATTTCGTCAACCTATTGATCTTATTGTTATCATGCCCAACAATCAACATGTCATCCACATATAACAATAATATGATATACTTTCCTTGATCATACCTCTTGATATAGACACAATGGTCAGCTTCCAACCTCTAAAAACCATGTTCCAACATAAACTAATCAAATTTCTTGTACCATTGTAGAGGTGCCTATTTCAACCCATAGAGACTCTTCTTCAACCTACAAAGAAGCCCTTCTTTGCCTTTTTCTATGAAGCCTTTGGGCTAATCTATATAAATTTCTTCTTCCAATTCACCATGAAGGAAAGCAGTTCTTACATCTAACTATTCACATTCTATGTCTAAAGTACCAACTAAACCAAGAATGACTCTAATGGATGACATTTTAACAATAGGTGAGAAAATTTCAGTGAATTCAATACCTTCTTTTTCGGCAAAGCCTTACACCACCAGCTTTGCTTTATACCTCTCATTCTTTTCACCTTCATGCTTAATCTTGTACACCCATTTGTTTTGTAGATCCTTTCTACCTTTTGGGAGGTTTACCAACTCCCAAGTTTTATTTTCCTGCAAAGAGTTAATTTCTTCTTCCATTGCTTTCTTCCATTCTTTGTTGTGCTCGAATTTACAAGCTTCTAGAAAACAATTAGGTTCACCTTCATCAGTCAACAAAATATAGTTTGAAGGAAGATACCTTTATGAAGACTTATGAGGCCTAGAGGATCCGTGAACCAATTGTGGTGGTGCATTATCAGGTTGAATCTCCCGTAAAGGTTCCTGCAAGATTTCTTGTTGTTCATCATTTTCCACTTGTTATTCTTCATGCTCCTAAATTTGTTGTTCATTTTCTTGTACTGGTGGTATGTTTTCCTGCTTCTCTTCAAACCTGTCAATAACCTTCTTGAACTTGAACTCACCTACAGTCCTCTTGAACACTTATGACTCATTAAACATAACATCCTTGCTTCGAATAATTTTATGTTTGATTGGATCCCATAGACGATAACCAAAATCTTCATCTGCATATCCCAAAAAAATGCATTTCGTAGATTTATCATCTAGCTTAGTTCTATTTTCTTTGGGAATATGTACGAATGCTTCACATCCAAAGATTTTCAAGTGAGAATAATTCAACTTCTTACGAGTCCAAACTTCTTCAGGGATACCACCATCCAAGGCTATGGTTGGAGATCTATTTATGAGGTAGCAAGCGGTCATGACTGCTTCAGCCCAAAAATTCTTCTCCAAACCAAAATTGGACAACATACTTCACATCTTTTCCATTATGGTGCGATTCATTTTTTCTGTGACACCATTCTGTTGAGGACTACTAGGAACAGTCTTCTCATGCTTTATGCCAAACCCATTACAATATTCCTTAAATTCATTTGAGCAATATTCTCCACCATTACCTGCTCTTAAACACTTCAACAATTTGTTAGTTTCTCTTTCAACAGCAACATGGAATTTTTGAAATATTCCAAACACTTCACTTTTAATTTTCATAGGATATGCCCAAAACATCCTGGGTGCATCATCTATAAATGTTACAAAATATGATGCTCTTCCTAATGATTTGATGTTAACAAGCCCAAGCACATCTAAGTGTATCAATTCTAACACATTTTTCTTTCTGTCATGGCCACCTCTAAGGAAGGAAACCCTGCTTTGCCTACCATATATATAATGCTCACAAAGATCAATATTGTAGGATTTCAAACCTAGCAATAAATTTTTATCAACAAGGATTTTTAAGCCCTTCTCGCTCATGTGAGCCAAACACTTATGCCATAGATCTGCTGAATTTCCTTTTTTTGTGATAGCAGCCAAATCTGATTTTTCTATCAGTGTCTTCAATGTGTATAATGTTCCTGCCTTGGGTCCTTTGGCCATGACCAATGCTCTTTTGCTAATTTTCCAGCCTCCTTTTCCAAAGCTTCTGGAATATCCTTCATCATCCAGTCATCCCATAGAGATTAAACTCATGTGCATTTCTAGTACATGCCTAACCTGTTTCAACAATATATCTTGTCCATCTTTCATCTTGATCTGGACATCTCCCACTCCAACAATACTACAAAAATGATTATTCCCCAAACTCCCTCTACCATAATCACCAGGATTATATGAAATAAAACTATCTTTGCATAGGGTTACATGGTGAGATGCCCTAGAGTCAAGGATCGAATCAAAGCTACTGCTGGATGTATATACACATGCATCCTCTACTGAAACAGTAAACAACACATCACAGTGGCTACAACACTAGTCTCACCTTCATTTTTGTTGGATGACTTGTGATTTGTACTGGACAATCTCTGATCCTCTTTTCCTTTCTTCCAGATTCAATATTCTTTCTTCATGTGCCCGGGTTTTCCCCAATGAAAGCAGATGATTCTTCCTCTCCTTGATTTTGATCAGCCTTTCGATCTTGATTGCCCTTTCCGGCGTCGATCCATTCTCCTACCATGATTAGCTAGAGCTAGAAACTCTCCTTCCTGGTTTTTTTGAAATTGACTTGCGTCGCAACTCCTCATTCATTAAACTACTACTGGCATCAGCAATATGGCTCTAATTTCATCATTTAATATGATTTTAATAGAGGCAAGTTCATTAGTAATAATATTAAATGTATTCAAGTGCTTAGCAACTGAAGCACCCTCTTTCATCTTGAGATTATAAAGCTTCTTCATCAAGAACACTTTGTTTGATGCCATGTTCTTCTCATATAGATCATGGAGCTTCTTCCATAATCCTTCTGTCGTCTTTTCTCCAGACACATTGAATTAACATTCTTTGCTAAATATTGGTGGATTGTTGCAATCGTCTTTCTATATAGCTTATTCCACTCTTCATTGGTTATCTATGAGGGTTTCTTTGTTGTGCCCTCAATCGGCAAATATTGATCCTTTAAAATCAGTATATCCTCCATCTTTGATTTCCATAAGGAAAAATTTGCCCCGCTTAACTTCTCCATATCTATAACTATTGTCTCAATTTTCAATCAATTTCACACAAAAAAACTCCACTTAAAAATAAAATTTTAATTATTACTCTTTAAAATTTAGTAATAATGACCTTCCTCCTTTTAAAATACCCTTTTCAAAATTCCTACTCCTTTTTAAAATATACTTTTCAAAATTCCAACATATAATTATATATTTTCATAATAAATATAAAAACATATATAATGTTTTATCATTTTCACATTTCACACATACATATCTTGGTTTCAGAAAAAAACTTGACATATACACACAAGCTTGATGTAAAAAAACCTTACGAACACCACGTTTCAACATAGGTCCACGACCTTGTTTTTCTTGCAGCAACTGTCTTTTAGTTCTAGCATTCCTCAGCTATTTCCTAGAGAGATCCTTCAATAGCTCTAGGGGTAACAACCAATGTTTTAATGAACACTGCCAAAGTAAGGCGATGGCACTAGGTGGATTACACAGTGGATATTTGACCCTAGCTCTGATACCAGTTGTTAGATCAGAGCATACATAACACACAACAGATTTATACCCAAAGACTTAGACGGAAATAGCAGAGAATAATTTACAGAGACAAACAAATGGAGAAACAACAAGATTACTCAGTCAAACATAGCGGAATAGATAAAACAAACACTGTAGAACAGAAATAACTTTTCATTACATAACAGGCTTAAGCCTTGGCTTTCTTTCCTTGGCTAGAGAATTTAAAAATTTATAAAGGTCGAAGAAGGATCTAGAATCGTGTATGTGATTGAGATGGAAATCTGGAATGATCTAGAAACTAATGGTGGTGTAGAAAGATCTAGAATCCTGGAGATCTAGAAAGATCTGCTCTAGAGGGATCTAGAATCGTGCATGAATTTGGCTTCACACTTAACACAAATGATTATAAATAATAATGGTCAACCTTGTACAATGAGTGAATTGTAGAGTTTGAAATATTAATTTAGATATTTGATTTAGTACTTGGCTACTGTTTATCTGATTTCTAAAAATATTATTCCAATCTCTTTAATCTAAACCACCCATCTCTGAAAATCCATATGAGATTGTGGAGGTTTTCTATATGTAATCATTTCACTGTGTGTTTCAATGTGAAAGTATTATTGTATGTTTGTTATAGCATGAGTCTGATTATTATAGTACAATTATTCTCTAATTATTATATTATGAGTTTGATAGCATAATTCCAATGCTTAGAGGAATTATCTCATCCTTTTTAACTAATTAAAGGAAAACTTAGTAACATAATGCCACTTAGAATTTCAATTGGCATTAGGATGCATATATCTCAGATATTAAGATTTGACTTCTCAGGCATTGGGCACTGAGATGATTAAATTGAGTTCACCTTAATTAACTAAAACACAGAGAGTTGTTTTGCAACATTACCATAGTTTTCTTATGGGGAAAGACTTTTACATACTTGAACTATTGGGATGTTATAAGATTGTTATATTTCTCTTGATTTTGGATTTTGGTTACAAAAATGGCGATGGAATTATTAACAATTACAATTCCAGTGTCGAGGTTTAGGTTTATAGAATTTAGGTAACCTATCTTATAATGTCACCAAAACGTTTTTAAAGCAATTTTCAATTTCTTTAGTAAATAAACATGTGTCAGTCACCAAAAACTTTTTAATGAAATTTTTAATTTCATTAGTAAATAAATGTGTAAAATATAGGTTTTGATAATATTATGCCACTTTGAACAAGCTTTCCACTGAGCTTATCAGTGTCCTCGGTGAGGTTGACGGTTCCCTACCCACTCTATTATCTCACCTCATGGTGTTTTCAACACTTGGTATATGTTTCAGAGCAAAGTAAACAGAGTGGTGGTAAAGAAGATTTAATGGTTGTGGTGAATGGAATATTGTTTAGTCTTGGAAATTACATTGTTCATTTGCTGGAGTGAATAAGGTAAGCCTTCTTGCGATAAAAGCATAGAATACTTTGGAAGTAAAGGGTATGGGAAAAAAAAATTGAATTGGGGTTTTTTTACTGTGTTTTTTTACAGTTAATAAGGATGAAAACCTGTGTCATAGGGAAATTCAGGATTAAGTTAAGTAAAATCTTGTAAATTCTCTTCAAAATTTCCCCCATTTACTAGTTTTTTAGAGTGTCTCTTGTTTGAATGGTGTTATAACGCATATCCCAAATATCCCTCTCGGCTAGTGGTTTTTGGAAAAGGACATTACCAGTCATACTGCTTCCACCCTTCTTGTAGGCCGAGTGTTAGCATGCAGGTATCCATTTGGCCTATCATGCCCCTCTTTTACGCAAATAGTTTCCTCATGCCTAGAGTCTCCCTTCCTGGACAAATGGTGGTATGAGTGGAGTAATTTCTTCTCAGTATCTCACCCTTGTAAAAGTGTTGCCATTAAGATAAGATACAGATGGTGGTTTTGCAAGGGTGGTATTGCATATGTTCTTGTGAGGGTCCTGAATCCTGAAAGGACTCAAAGGTGGTTTATGGTCTTACTTGTTTTTTTGGGAAGGGTTGCTACCAAAATTCGTCTTTATGAAATTCAAGGGGTTTTTCAAATCCTGTAATTTTATAATTAATTTCATTTCATTTTCTAGCACCCGTTGGAGGTAACGGGTGTCCATATCCCTACACCTAGCATGCTCCTCCTGACATCTGCTCCTCTACCTCAGAAGTGTAACTTTATTGTTTTAGAACAGTCTTGTTACCAAGGTGATTTCCAAATCAGGCATTAGATCGGGTGGCATTGACATTCCTTTGGGTGGCGAGTTCCAGGTAAGTTGAGGCATGGGTACTGACGAGCCAGCAAGTGGTTAGGTGGTATTTATTATCTGTCGTCACCTTTCCTGCAATCCACATGATAAAAAATTCCATAGGAATGTACCTGTCTTGACACTTTTCCTCCCTGGCGACGTTGAGATTCTCTCGGTGTGTGGTTGCAATGTGGGTTGGGATGTGGGAACTGTTTTGATTGACATTGGTTACCTTGGTAGGTGGGAAATCTTAAGGACCAGGATCAAAAACATATTATTACATATATTCTGATGGACCCCTTTGAGTCTGACACGTCATTACATGAAGCTTTTATTCAGGCTACATTGCTGGCTAAGTCACAATGCCATGCAAATATGAACATGATGTGGATTGTGGCACACTCCCCTTGGCTGAAAACCTTGGGTGATGAACATCACATGTGGGTAGATGTTGATTTCTTGCCTCAGAACAAGTTGGAGGGTAAAAAAGGTGGCGAAAGGGAGGGTGGTAAAAAACAACGTCCTATTAAGTTTACAGCTTGAGTGCCTATCCTCTCTTTTGGCCACGACGTGCTTCTTGATTGGGTAACGAGTCTCTAGAAGCTGGCATTAGTAGGAAGGTGGTATTTTATAGAGATAGAAGAAGCTGATATGCGATAATGGTTGGCAAAAAAATGGAAAATCCTATTGGGTTATGTCCCTATGGTGGTGAGGCGCATGATAGGATGGTATAATTTTCATTTTCTGAGTGAAGAGGGTCTCAGAAAAATTGTTTCAATGCCATGGGTCAAGGATCGGGATTTTCTGGCAATGTATGCATGGTACATAGGATTTAATCCATTGAAGCAATCGCCAAAAAAAAAAAACCATATGGGTTAAATTACCCAAATTACCCTTAGAATTTTGGACGAAGGAAGTATTTACTGATATCGGTAACGCCATTGGAAAATTCATATATGTAGATCCACATTGCCTCAGGGCTA
>APFE031546748.1:0-11787 GCA_000404065.3 Pinus taeda | reverse complement strand
CTAAGAATCTGCCAAGATTAAACTGTTTGGACAGATTTACAATCTCTATATTCTAAAACAGGAAATTTAAACCTAGGGAGACCAAGATTAAACTGTTTGGATCTCCCTTTAACTAAAAATAGCAATACCAGGATAACTTTACAAAATTTGAAGGCAATTGGATGAACTTGAAGTAGCCTTCTTCACTTGGAGATTGTTTGAGCAAATATGGAGCATTGCAGCAAGCAAAGTACGACATATTTGGCCTGTGAAATCCCAATCATGAAAAATGAATAACCTGCTGCAGCAGGAAGCTAATAGTGGCTCCACTCGGGGATGGCTTCTCCTTGTGAGAAGTCAAGAACAGCAGGCCAGAACGCCTTGGTTTTTAGTTTCTCGCTGTCTTCTGCAAAACTGGGAAGCACCGCCTGCTTTCTTCCGCGTCCTTCCAGTATTATAAACTTTAAAAGAAAGTCAAAACTGATGTATACAAATATGTACAAACCAACAACCATCTGCTCTTTCAAGCAGGAGGATCATTGTAGTGCTTCAACAACCGGCCATTGATTGGGCCCTCTTCCGCTGTGCTGCTATCAAGAGATTTGAGAAAGTAGGTATTATTTCCCTACACAGCGCTGATAACGTATGGACCTTTCCACAGAAAATCAAATTTTGCATGTTTGCCCTTGTCTTCCCTTCTTGCATCCCATCTTAGAACTTTGCTGCCTACCCAGAAATCCTCTACTTTGGTTCTCTTGTCGAACATTTTCTTGAGTTTTTCTTGTAGACCTTGAGCTCTATTGAAAACTTCTTCTCTGGTTTGCTGAAGGTGAATGGTCTGATTAATTCTTCTATGCATGTTGTTCGGTTCAGCCTGAATTTCTTGCAACAGTTTGATAATAGGTATGCCCAGAGATGAAGGAAACCTGGCTTCCATGCCATACACCAGTTCATAGGGGCTCATTCCGATGGATTTCTTGGTGGACATTCGGTCTGCCCATAGGGCACTGGTGAGCCTTTTGTGCCAGTTCTTTTTGTTTTCTTCTAGCATCTTCTTTATGATATTGATGAGGCTCTTATTGGAAGACTCGGCTAGGCCATTGCCTTGCGGGTAGTAGGCCGTGGAGTGACCTAAGGTAATGTGGTATTTGTGGCAAAAGTTAATGATTTTATTAGATTTGAAAGCAGCCGCATTGTCGGTAATGATTTTCTCCGGGCAACCAAATCTAGACAAGATGTTTCTTTCAAGGAATTGGATGGTGGTGGAGTCATTGGCTTTCCTACATGGGATGGCTTCAATCCATTTGGTAAAATAGTCGGTGGCTATTAAAATCCATTTGTGCTGGCCTGAGGAGGAGGGATGAATTTCTCCAACGAAGTCAAGATCCTATTGTTGAAAAGGCTTCTCGGTTGAAATGGGCTTTAGGGGCAGAGGCAATAGTTTTCTTTTTCCTTCAAAGATTTGGCATTTGTGGCATGAGGCAGTAAATGTTTTCACATTTGTAAACAAAGAGGGCCAGTAATAACCGGCTCGTAGGATTTTTTCCGCCGTGGATTTCCAATATAAGTGTCCTCCGCAATCACTTCATGAAATTCTCTCATGACGCTGTTAGTTTCATCTTTAGTTAAGCATTTAAGCAAAATGCCTTCATAATTTTTCCAAAATAAAGCACCATCTATGACGCAGAAGTTTGATGATTTCATTCTTAAAAATCTTTTTTTAGTTCTGGACAATCCTGGGGGAGCACATAGGTTTAACAATACAAAGCAAATATTAGAATACCAAGGGGACTGTGTGAAGCTATCACTGATCTGTGGAGTCGCCAGCTCCGCTTCATCGTCCAGCTGATTAATGTCTAGTGCTTGGAAATTTGTTTCGGCCATTAGCTTAGCTAGCCCTTGTCCTTTTACGAGCTTGGTGGGCTTTATCTCAATGTCATACTCAAGGATGCTAGAAATCCATTTGCCTCTTCAGCCTTCCAATCCTTCTTGAGTTAATATATCCTTTACAACAGCATTGGGAACATATGCGATCACATGGGAGTAGAGGATGTAAATTCTGAAGTCTTTAATGGCTTTGACCAGGGTGTGAGCTTGCTTTTCCATGACCTGAAATTTTAGGGGTGCGTCTCTCAAAGCTCGGCTGAAGAAAGCTATTGGTTTCTCATTGCCCTGATCATCTTTCTGCAGAAGGACTGCGGCTATGGTATGTTCTAATGTGAAAGAAAAAATGATAAAGTCTCTGTCAAATTGAGGACTAGTAAGGACAGGTGTTTGAGTCAAGGCTGTTTTTATACTCTCGAAAGCTTGCTTGGCCTCAAGGGACCATCTCACCTTGGTGTCCTTTTTTAGCATGTTTCTGAATAGCCTTATTAGCTCGGCTAAATTGGGGATAAATCTCCTCAGGAATTTGATTTTTCCGAGGAATCCTTGTAACTCTTTCGTGTTTCTTGGGTAAGGGATTTGGAGAATAGCTTGAATTCTTTCTGTGTCAATTCTGATCCCATATTTTGATATTATATGCCCTAATAACCTGCCTTCCTCCAGGGCGAACAGGGACTTCTTTGGGTTCAAGGAAATGCCGTATTTCCTACATGTGAAGAAAATTTGCCTTAAGTGCTTAAGCTGTTGTAAGTCAGATTTGGAAAAGGGGGTCTGGTCATCCAAGTAAACCACAAGGAAATCGTGAATCTCCTTAGCGAACGCGATATCCATTTCCCTCTGAAAGGTGGTGTCGGCGTTTTTTAGCCCAAAAGGCATTTTAACATATTTGAACGTTCCCCAGGGTGCGGTAAAAGTTGTTTTGTCTTGATCATCTGGGTGAAAAAGAATTTGGTTAAATCCTGAGAATCCATCAAGTAGAGAGATCCTAGAAGAACCCACTACTCTTTGCAAGATGTGGTCCATTTTAGGTAACAGGTAGTGGTCTTTTAGGGAGACTTGGTTTAGATTTCTCAATTCTACACACAGTCTTATCTCTCCTGTTTTCTTCCTAGTAGGAACTAAGTTAGATACCCATTCCGAGAATTTGATAGGTGAAATGATCCCTACTTGAAACTTTCTTTTTATTTCTTTTTCAATCATAGAGAGAAGCATGGGGTTGATTCTTCTATGTTTTTGTTTGAACGGTTTCTGGTTCCGCCTTAAGGGAATGGTATGTTGGATTATTGAAGTGTCATAGGACTTCAAGTCCTCATAACTCCAGGAAAATACATCTTGGAATTCTTTGAACAGATCCACATATTTAGGTTTTTGGTCAGGAGGCAGGTTTTTAGAAAGTTTAATCATCTTGGGATATTTTGCTATTCCTATGTTGTATTCTTCTATGGCGGCATCCAAAGGTTCCATTTTTGGTTTTCTGGCCACATCATTGTCATCAAACATGTCTTCCAATGGGGTAAGGCTAGCAGGCAAAACATTTCCTTTTAGGTCGATAAAATCTTCTTTCACCTCGGCTGCCTTAGGTGAGAAAGACTGTTTCAGTTGCCCTATGTTTGTGCTGTCAAAAATAGTTGGGTTAAGTATCTGTTCAGCCATGGTGGCTGTTAGGGTCAAGTGATCTTCTTCTGCTAACTGTTGTGTTTCTGGTGTAACGTCCATGTCAATGTTTGTGCTAGAGAATTCACCCTCCAGAGTCAAAAAATTGTTAATCTGGACATCATCTTGGAATACCTACCAACTCTCGACATTGTTAGGAATTGACGGTCTGTGTTTTATTTCTGCAGTGAAGCGGTGACTTGGTCCAAAGGGAAGCCTACATGTGCTAGCGAAGGTAGCTAGGCTATGAGCATGAATATTATGTTCTTGTGCGATTTTGACCAACTCAAAATCACTGAAGGTGCTAAGCAATTCGCTGGCAGCGGCTTTGTAAGCTCTCATTCTACTATCATTAGCGACGAAGTTGCCCTTTATCTGTTGTATAATGAGGTCTGAATCACCTAGGATGGAAATTGTGGTAGCTCCCAAGGTTTTGAGCAGCTTGAGACCTAAGAGAAGGGCTTCATACTCCGCCATGTTGTTTGTACATTTAAAACTGAGTCTATAGGCGTGGCCTTATGCATGATTCTCGTGAGTATTGTAAATCCACACTCTAGCCCCTACTCCTAACTTGTTAACTGCGCCATCAAATTCTAAATACCATAAGACCTCTCGTCCAAGGCGTGTATTGGGGATTTGAGGGGCATTCAGAGCAGATGAGCTAGTGACTTCTGTTTCGGGATTTTCTTCCTATCCTATGCTGGTTTCCCTGGCTGTTGAGAGAATTTCAAGCAAGTTGGCAACTGGCCTCTCACTAGCATTGGTCTCTTGTTCTATGGATAGCGGTTTATCAGGGGTTGGAAGACTTGTATTATCGTTAAACAAAATAAAAGAATCCATATCAGAATGGATCGAGTATATCGGAAAATTTTGGGGTTTCTCCTCACTACTTACCACATATTTCATTAGTGTCTCCCTATAAAGTCTCTTTGGTTCCCCAAAGACAAATATAGTGGCGTAGGAGAGGTCGAGTTGAAGGGATCCTTGCAATTTTGCTCCCCATGATCTGGATAGCAGCATGCCATACTTCGTGGGGATATCAGCAACTACTACGTCCATTAAGGTCATTTTGTTCGGGAACTGGACTAGGGATACGCAAAGATCTTTGATTAAGCCTAAGCATTTGACCTGACTTGAATCAAACGAATACAGATCTTTATAGGGTCGAGTGACATCAAGGTTCAACTTTTCCATTACAGCTTTGGGCATGAGGTTGTGTGAGGCGCCTGAGATAAACATAGCATTGTGCAGTATCTTATCGTGTATGTGCAGGTTGATATAGAAAGGCGGAACAGGTCCGAATGTTGTTTTTCCGCAAACCTCTGGCCCGAACAATAGTTCAGGGGTGTCAACTAGAATGTTTACATCATCCCTAACTTCAGGCAATTGAAGCGATTTTTGAATTTGTTGTCTATATACAACATGCTTAGCTAGTTCTGAGAGGGGAATGGAGATTTTAAGCCTTCCAATTTCAGTTTCTAGGCTGAATGGTTTGTCTATTGGGTTCCGGGTATTGACACTGGTGAATTTTTCTTTTTCACGCGTACTCTCTGTATTTCCTTTTGGAGCGTCCGTATCACTATGTATGACTGTCCGTGGTATCTCCGTTCTGGGAATATTTTCGGGAATGCTCTCCAAGTCTTTTTCAGGATGGGAAGAGTGCAGAGGCTGCTCCATAGAACCATGTGTATCTGTTACATCTTCCACAATAACTTGTTGAGAATTTTGGACATGGTTGTCAGTTCTTTGACCGTTGGTGCTTTTCCGTTTAGCTTTGTTGGGTTGCTTGCCCTCCTTTGCCTTGCTGGGTAGAAACACATCGACAGTCCGTGTTCTTAGTTTGTATTGCTTATGTACCTCGTATATAGCAGTGTCATAACCTTGTAAAAAGTCAAAGGACTCTCCTGATTTAGTGCGAAATTGTTCTACATTAAGGTATGGTTGGTTTTCTTCTGTGAAGGAGGATTGCTGTTCATTTTATGAATCAAACAGGTTCATTAGGGTCCCGTCTGTGGGATCAGAAGATGTAGATGCCTCAACAAAATTTTGTTGGAAAGGAGGTTTGATGTCGTGATCCTGACTGGCCCTACCTATGTTCAAGTTTTGGGTTTTTCTGAAGTTTGGATTTCTCGCGGTGTTGGGCTGTTGATTTTCCCATGAATTTTTTCTCTCCACATTGTCTAATCTATCTCCCATCCTGTTCATGGAACTGATGACTGCATCAAGTTTCTGCTCGAAAGAGGAGGGTTCTTCTTTGAAAGTGGTTTTTCTCTCGGATCTGGTTCTATTTCCTTTGGCGATTAGGTTTACTTCCACGCTTACTGTGGCGTCTTGCATTTCTGCGAGGCTTTGAGGGGATCTTTCCCTTAATTGATACACCATCTCGGCATCAAAGCCATCTGGAAATTTGTATAAAGCAAGGTCCGGTGGAGGTCTTAAATTTGGTGGTATCGCATTGTAAACATTGTTAAATCTGGCACAGTAATCCAGGACAGCTTCCCCAGGTCCTCTCTTGATAGACTCATATTCGGATAGTATGTGCAGGGGGTCCTTCCTTTTATCCCATCTGTTAACGAAGGTTTGGTATAAGGCTTCCAGATTTAGTATTGAATTAGGTGGGAGTGCCCTAAACCAGGTTCTGACATCACCGTTCAGAATTTGAACAAAGATCTTCATTCTTACGCTATCATCGTCGATCTCATAACTCTCGAAATAATCCTGCATTTTCTTTGTGTGTTGTAGGGCGGTGCAAGAGGTTGTTCCATCGAAGTAAGTGATTTTCGATTGGTATTCCTGAGGCATTGCCCCGGGATTAGCAGGTAGTTGTAATGGTGCATATCTAGCCATAATGACGGGGATGAGTGGAACACCTAAAGTGAGGGGTATTACAGGAATAACAGGGGAAGAGGGAGTAGCCGAAGGGGTAGGGATGTGGGGTTGAGGTGTGGAAGAGCTACTTGGAGAAGGGGGTGACGAGCCAGGGGAATTCAGGGTAGACCAGAATAGAACTTTGATAAGGGTGGGTACAACAATTGGCTGAACTATTTCAGTACTAACAGGGGTCTGACAATCATTTTGTTTTTGTTCCCTGACGATCTTAGGAATTAAATTAGGATTTTCAACGATGGGCGGGTTATTTGGATCAGGATTTGATCGTGTATTACGTGTCTGTTTTCTAGGAGCCAGCTTCTAATATATCTTTGAAAATTTTCTCAAAATATGCAACCACACAGGTCGGCCGATCTTTTCAAAATTTGGTTTCTTCCATTGTAAAGCTGCAGACTGGTTGCATTGATTTATCTGAGGAGGTCCCCAGCGGAGTCGCCATTATGTTATCACTCAGGTTGTCCCTAGGCTCGTAATAGGGATACGGTCGAGGTAACCACAAACCAATCTTATGATTGCAGGTTCTAGCCCACCTGCAACCGGAGAGGGCTCTCTCCTTTTGATTCAACCTTAGTTGATGATTTTAGGCTAGCTTTCTGACTTCAAGGGAGTGTTGATTGTGATTGGAAAGAAGGTAGGATTCTCGAATGAAGAGGCGAGGTAAGGTGTGATAAGTTTCGAACCATTGGGCATGGAGTCACAGATTGAGGCATGCAAGCGTTTTCTTGGTCACAAGGGGATAAAGAGCGGGAGAGCCACACAGGATACAATTCTCGGTCTGCTGAAAATACAGAGTGAACATCAGGGATGAAAGGCAAAGGAGAATCATTTCATCATGCTGATAAAGAGGAGAAGTGGATGAGTGGTATCCCGGAGCAGTTAAGAATTCCTAAGACATGCACTCATATGTGAAAGAAACAGCGTAAACCAGATCATTTAAGAATACAAGCTCATAACTGTTTCTGAAGAAAACATTGAAAAATGCAGAAATTGAACTTAAGGTGTATTGGAACAAATCTTAAGCTATTCTTTTTTCCTGCAATTTAGAAAGGTGGAAAGGTGGTAAAAAACATAAAATAAACAACGGAGAGGAACACTTATTGGATCATGTAGAAGCACAGGAATTCCGTGATCATTCCTTGGCCAAGAGAAAACATCAAGTTGTTTTGCAATCCATGCTTTGAGCAATCTTTGATTATGGAAATTATGATAGTTACAGTGCAAGTCTCTGTTCGGAGAAAATGTTGGAAAGAAGACTGACCAACAACTACTACCAACCAACCAACCCCTCACAACATTGCTTAGGGTGGTATTTATCAACAAAATATCGGAAAGACATCATTACAAATGACCTTGACAGGTCTGCTTAGAACTCTTCAAAAATCTAAATGCTGCTGGGATTAAATGCAAGTAAATCTTTTTGGCTGCGCTGGGGGTAGCTGGATCGGAATAGGTGACGAGGTGGCCCTTGGGGACCAGATGCGGTGCTGCTGGAGTGATTGTGCTTCGGGGCTGCAGTTCGGCTTTGGTGTGAATTGAATGTGCAATAATTATGATTTGAGAGCTTCAAGTAGTTTTTCCCTCCTTCTGTGAATCTATTGGAAGATATTAAATTTTCTCTTGCTTCGGGCTGCTGCTCAAAATATTCACTGATACACTTTGCCGCTACATTGATAGCTTCCGCCTTCGACTGATACTCTTTGACACGCTTGATGCCTACTGATTTGATCTGATACACTTTAAACTCTATGATTGATCTGCTGCTGTCTTTAAACCGGATCCTTTGGCACGATCAGGCAATTTCTGGGCTCTTTCCGCACGCAATGGGCTCAGCAATCAGAAGATTCCCTAAAGATTCCTCGAAATGGCCTATTTCCCGTAGCTATGCGCGATTAGCGCTTTGCGTTAATCACGCATCTGAAACTGTCTCGGTTTCTTGATCTGGAGCTCCGAGGTGCGATTTTTCTTCCTGCGCGAAGTTTTTTTCGGCTTTCTGACTGCTGACGTAAGCATGGCGTCGACTGTACGGCGGAGGATGTCAGCTGTGGGTCCCTGGTACAGAGCGACGTGGTGAGATGCTGGAGGTAATGTGGTGAAGAGAATCCGATGCGATATCGTGATATCGCGTCGGCGGGGAACGGGGGGTAATTACTTTGGAGACTTGGCGCTTGCGATTGCCGATCAGCGATATCGCAATATCGCATCGGCGGGGAATGGATGGGTGATGATTTGCATGAAGATGAGAGTGCGAGGGTGCGATGCGAAACAACTTTGAGGAGGAAAGAGCAAGTAAGTGGGTGTGAAGGGAATTTGAGGTTTCGGAAGGGGTCCGATCACCTCGGAGGGATTTTATACTTTGCAAGGAGTCCATAGTATCTGGGAGGTGGTTTTGGAGGTCAGGGGTTCTTGCTGAGTTTCAGATAAACTGAGTAATTCCCGGGAGTTCTTATGGTTATTTTTCAACCAGGAGGAGGGATATTACGTAGGGGAATTTTACTTAATATTAATAAGGGGATGGGAAGAATAGAGAGCTAAATAATAACGTTAGTGGTTAATATGGAGATGTTAAGAAAGCGCTAAGTTCGGGAGAGCTTAGGCTGTTACAAGGGGATAGGACCATACTTTGGGAGAAAATATGGAACAACTTTGAGTAAAGCAGATCTTTACTCAAGCCAGTGTTATGAAGATGATGGAACTTAAGAGGTGTCAAGCACATCTTGATCTCTTTTGGGGAAGTTAGTTAATGATTGGGGAAAACAGAGAAGGGGAGTCAGTTATACCTCTTTTGAGCTTTTTTGCTTACAAATCCTTGCTAATGATGTTCTGCATGATATGATACCTGAAAACCTGGAACTGGTCAGCAATTCAACAGCCTCAGAACCACCTACCCAGCCTACTTGCCTAGCATTTTTTCTTCTTTTGTTTGGGGGTGCACTTAGACTTGCAAACCCGTCGTTCATTTTTCTTTTGATGCTTTCCTATCTACATACTACCCTTATTTCTTTCGGAGCCCAGATTAAGTTGTTGGGATCCTCTGCTTCTCTACCTATCTAAGAATCTGCCAAGATTAAACTGTTTGGACAGATTTACAATCTCTATATTCTAAAACAGGAAATTTAAACCTAGGGAGACCAAGATTAAACTGTTTGGACCTCCCTCTAACTAAAAATAGCGATACCGGGATAACTTTACAAAATTTGAAGGAAATTGGATGAACTTAAAGTAGCCTTCTTCACTTGGAGACTGTTTGAGCAAATATGGAGCATTGCAGCAAGCAAAGTACGACATATTTGGCCTGTGAAATCCCAATCATGAAAAATAAATAACCTGCTGCAGCATGAATCTAACAACTATGATGTGTAAAAACAATAGAGGTAGCAGACATTTTAGAGGCCACCCACGCCAAACCCATACTACCTTGAGAAATTCTCCATCTCTCATTGATACACCTATTTCCTCTCCCATCTCTCCTGAGGCACTTAGAGCATGTTTGCCCCCCAACAGGTCCAAATGAATTCCATCCTTTCACTAAATATAAGGGGTTTGGGGGACTTTCCAAAATTCCTCGCACTAAGAGACCTATTTATTTCATCTAAGTCCAGCATTATTCTCATCCAAGAATCAATGCACTCTACATCTCAAATTGTTTATTATTTTGGGAGGATGATTCCCACATTGTATATTGTGGCAACTGATGACACAGGAAGATCAGGTGGTCTTGTTGTATTTTGGGACCCAAGGTGGGCAAAATTGAAGGCATTTTCATGCTCGGTGGGTATTTTTCTGGCTGGTTACATCAGAGGTATCCCACGAAGATTGCATATTCTCAATGTCTATGCTCTATACAAAGAGCGAGAAGGTTTTTGGGAAACAATGGAGGTAACTAGGTTCCTTCACTCACCCTCTCTGATTTTGGTTGGGGATCTTAACTATACCTTAGGCATAGAGGAGCTATGGGGACAATCTAGGGTGGTAGACAAGATGGCACATAAGCTAAGAGAAATTATTTTCTCCCATAATTTAATAGATGTTTGCCACATAAAAATGCTTCCACTTGGGATAATGGAAGAAGTGGAAACAAATATATAGCAAAGAGACTTGATAGATTCCTCGTCCAAGAATATATGGTGGATAAGATGGGGGATGTAAGATCTTTTATTATTGAAAACTATGTATCATACCATCGCCCAATCACTCTTTTTTGGTGCAACAATGATACAAGAGTTGGAATGCCTTTCATGTTCAATAGAGTTTGGCTAGAAGACTTAAGTTTTAATTCTCTTATATGATTATTCTGGAAGGAAAAAAGAAATATAGAGTACGACCTCTTGTGTACTGAAAGCTTTATGAATAGGCTTAGAGTTCTTAAAGAAGAAGTAAAAACATGGGAATGGAAGAAGAAGGAGGTCCTAAGAAGGGAATTGTCAGTTATTGAGGAGGAATTAAAATCCTTCCACAATCAAATGGCCACACACTCCCTTCCTGCCAAAGCAAGTGAGAGAATACATGCTCTTGAACTAGAAAAAAGAAAATTCTACAAGTTAGAGAGAAGATTTGGAGATTCAAAACCAGAGCTTTATGGATTAAGGAAGGGGATAAAAATACCAAGTTCTTTCATCGCTTTCCAAATTGTAGAAGGAAAAAATTAAAATTTGGAATATGAATGATGGTGAAGGAAATTGTTCTAACAAGCAATCATAAATTACAGCCTTGGCAGTTTCATATTTAAAAAGAAAAACATATAATAGACTGGAAGTGGAGGATGTAGAATCACAAATATGGGTAGTTGATGAATATCCTATAATTTTTAATGATGAGGACAATGTGGAGTTGTTTAAGGAGGCAAAGGAGGAAGAACTGAACCAAGCTATTAAATCAATGAAAGGAGACAAAAACATGGGTCCAGATGGGTGGACTATAGAATTTTTTTCCCACTTCATAGACATCTTCCAGGAGGACTGCTATAGATAGTTGAGGAATCAAGGATGAAAGGCTTCATACCTCCTCATCTAAAATCAACCTATATCTCCCTTATTCCAAAGAAATCAGAGGTGGATACCTTTGCTGATTATCATCCAATATCACTGTGAAATATAACATACAATATTATCTCTAAGATAATTGGCAACATATTAAAAGCATCCTTATCTAAATTCATCTCACTTGAGCAATATGGTTTTCTAAATAATAGAATAATCCATGATGCAGTGGCTGTTGCACAAGAATGTATGCACAGTATTAAGTCAAAAAGGATTAATGCAACAATAATGATGGTAGATCTAAAAAAAGCTTATGACTGCTTAGATTGGGGTTACCTGAGACTGGTGCTTCACAAAGTTGGAATAAACTCAAATATGGCTAAATGGATCATGGGATGTGTCTGTA
>APFE031546742.1:0-15714 GCA_000404065.3 Pinus taeda | reverse complement strand
AATGTTGACACCTAATCCGAAACGGATGGGTGAACTGGACAGTCATCCAGAAGATGAACTGATCCGTTTTATTTGTATATATAAATGTATATTACCTAATGAATAAAATCATCAGTTTTCTCTCGCTCATTAATTCTGGAGTTACCCTGGGCTGACAGAGATGCACAACATCTCGTTTGATGAATCCCAACATAGATTTGTGCAGTCTCATAAATTGTCAACTCTAGAGGATCAAACATCCCCTGCGCAAGTTGAAGAACAAGTGATCGTGACTGATGTATGCAAGCATCCAGCTACTTTGGTCGATGCAACTAGAGTGTATGCTAAAGCCACTAGCTCAAGTGTTTATTTTCCTATAGTTGAGAATGAGCGAATGGTGAAGGAACTATAGGTGGCCAAGCAAGGAGGAGATTTGGTGACAATGTCCGCCCAAGCTGAACTGAAGAAGGAAATACTAGATGAAGTATTGTCCCTTGATACAGTTATGAGATCATTGTACTCCAATTTTGGTACTGTGCACAAGGCGGTCGTCTATCTCAATGGATGGCAGCAACGGTGTTCTAGGAGAGCACGCATCTTGACGAACATTCATGTTGTTGTTGATGACATGCAAACATGGACGATGAAGTACAAGGGAGCCCCATTTCACTTTCCAAATATGATGAGGCCAAACACAGTCGAGCTAAAAGCACATATCTGGAGTGAGATCTGGAACTATGAGGACCTCCCGCAACTCATCACTAGCATACAAGCTTCCCATGCATGAGTATTCAAGGGCATGGATGTTGTGGTGCACACACATGTGATCCCATTACTTGGACTCTCACTCAGGCGAAGACCAAGAAGCAGGTCTGACTAGAGCTTGACTCATATTTCGATGACCTGAGGCGCATCGCCACTAGCCCAAACTTGCCTATCAGTGTAGACATCATGCACAAGTATGTTGTTGGTCTGACCACATTGAAGACAATGATGTGCCATGATTTCAGACAAGTTAGACAGAGTAGCCCGAGCAACGTACCCGGATGCTATGGAGGCGAAGGTCAGGATCTAGAAGGATGTCACCACAAAACACACTAACACTATTAAAGACTACAGAGCTTGGCATCAATATGTTATTGTTGAATGAGGATATTGAGCAGTTTTACTTCTATAGTTGTCTAAGTCAGAGTGATGTCTAGTTTGGCTTGCTAAAGCCATTGTGTTCACATGGGTACATGTGCAATGTAATGTTGAGTCATGGCAAGTGTAAGTCAAGTGTCAATAGTGGATGTAACAGTGATAGAGTAGGTGAAGAGTCATGAGGGTAGTTGAACAATCACAAAGGGGAATGTCAAGGGCCACCCCACCCTTTGCTCTAAATAGTCCCTCATAACTCATTTTAAGGGCTTTTGGTTAGCCAAGCTTCTAATTAGACAATATTGAAGAAATCTTGGACAGTATTGTAACGCACCTTGGCTTCTCCATTGCACGAAGCTAATACATCTCTTTGGAGGAGTAGGCAGATGTGGCTGTAATGCTTCACTACTGGGGCTAGCAGGTTTACATGGATGTATTGTATGATTGGGACTTACACTTATTTATATAATAAGAGCCAACACATTTTCAGGAATATGTTGTTATTGTAGTTGGATTGCTCCGGTTTCTTAGCAATATATGTTGTTTAACTTACGTATTGTTGTATGAACTGCTTCATATGCAATTATATGAATCTTGTTGTAGATGTGATGTTGGTTTAACCATCACTTAGGATTCTTTACTAATCTGCTTTCCAGCATGTGATGCATCTTCGCTTGTGTGTTCCCTTCTCAGCTGAGTACTGCTACAAGTTGCCAAGGGGCACACTCATCTCAACACACATGTGTTAGAACCTCTCATTCACCTTCCTTGACTCACTACAATGGTCACACCCTTGCTATTGATAGAGTTATCTTACTTGCCTCTGTGTGACATCGCAGTCAAGGCATTACCTTACGACCCATTGTTGGGACTCCTACAACGAGCAGTATAAGGTCAACTTGCGACTTATTACCGGGGAGATCCTCTTGACATGTTGGTAGGTCCAACACCATCAACATTTCTGGCACTAGAAGGAGGGCTAGATGATAAGCTTTTTCCTCTCATCCAGTTTTGAACCTCTTCATACCTTTCATGGATTCTTTCACTCTTCTCCCCCTGCGATGTTTTTCAAATTGTGATGATGTCTCCATCATGGGGGAGTTTTCTGATCTCTTGTCCACTTGCATGTATGATGGTGAAGGCAAAGTGGCCTAGCCTGAGTACTTACATGCCTTTCTTTCCATGCTTCATGAGGAAGATGGGTGTTCTGACGAATAGGCCAGCTTGCTGCTTGCACACACACTTCGCGAATCTCCACGTAGATGGCTTCTCAGCCTACGGGCTGACAGTGTGCACTCACTTGAGAACTTATATGATCTTATTGAAGACACTTTCTATCATTTTGATCTAAACCATATTGAAAAAAAACTATTATAGAAACGGGCTCCGCATGAATCGGTTATTGATTTTTGGCAGTGCTTCCGTGACTTGCAGTTTCAAGCTCCAAGGAGCCAGATGAAATTTTCTTATCTTTGGGACCGGTTCAAGTATTGCCTTAAGAAATCTGCATATCCCAAGAAGAAGTTTGAGATCAATCCTCGCTCAACATTCTTCACTGATGGAGCTGTACAATCTCATGTGGATGCGGTCACTATCTTGACTGACTATCTACCTCCCTCTCATTCATCAACTCTACCACTGCCATGTGACGTTGAGGATCATGCTCACACGCCTATTCATCTTTCACATTCTCCCAACATCACTTCACTCAATTTTTTCATAGATTTGGTTCTGAATCCTTAGTTCATATGCATTTTGTTTTACGACCTCTATCCTCGCACTCTGGTGTTCCTCTAGATGATGTTGTCTCGTGTTCATCCATTCCAAACTCTTCACTTGTTTTGAACGAGGAACAACCCATTGACGGAGTTGGTGTTGCACAACCAACATGTGCTATCATTCATGAAGAGTATGAGTGGGACCTTGAGCATCAGCACTCGGCGAAGGAGAACTCCCTTCTATCTGAGTGCCCTCCATTCTTTCCTAACATCTTTGGTGACCTACCATCCTAGATTTTACATGTGTGTCTTCATCCACAAATGCACCCATTGTTGATCACTCCCAGGACTCATCGAATGTTGGTCCATTATTCGACAACAGAGAGGATAAGTTATTCGTTGAAAATCCACTTGATATTTCATCTGTCTTTTCTAGAAACACAGAGGATGAGTTTGTTCACTTTTCATCTTGCCCTCTGTTTGATTCATCTGATCATGAGGATGTTGATGAAATCATTGATTTTTATGATCGTGGTTGTCGTGATCCATTTGTTTCCATATTTGATCACGATCATGCCTCTATCACAGTTGATCTTTCGAAGCCACTGGTTGATGATGGTCTACCTGATGATGAATTTGAAACACCCAAGACTGTCGAGGAACTTCAGCCCAATCTGATGGTTATGTCAGGTCCTCGCTCTCTTGGGGTTACTCTCACTTCCAATCATGAAACTATTTAATCACCCAAGGCTCCTCATCACTCGTCTGTATGCATTGAAGATCCATCACACACAATTCACATCTCCTCCACTCGAACTACACGATCCCATCACTCATGAATGGGAGGAATCTTACATTGCAAAAGCACATGTACGATGCAAGTTATATTTGTTTCTTTCGTTTTCTTTCATGTCTCAGTCAAGAGTGTGCTTATGCTTCAAAGTTGCATGCAGTGTCACACAGCACCATGATAAGTACACAGACTGCTTGTCATGCACTTGCACTCACTTATGTCCTCTGGGCAATGTCAGGCATGAAGTGTGGTTGTCTTCAATGTTATATATTTCTTGCTTGCTAGTTCACACAATTGGGTTGCTCACAGACCAAGCCTTCACCAACATGGTTCAACCAATGTGCTGGTGGCTACATTGGAAATATCACTTCACGTGATCGGGCCCATGCATCGTTAGTGTAGGAGTAAGAGTAGTGTTTTCTTTCAGTCAGTTTTCTTGCATGCTTGTTTTCTTATTCACTTTGTTTGCTTGTTTGTCTGCTTTCTTGTTTGCTTACTTGATTTTCTTTCACTTTTTCTTCTGCTTTTGCTTTTCTTTTATATTTGTTAGTTCGTTTGTTTCATTTGTAGGTTAGTTTTGCATGAAACCATGTATGACTCTTGAAATGAGTTGGGTGAAGTACAAGAGGGATTGTACAACTTTCACTACTTGGTTATTTGTCATCTTGCCTCTGTATGAAGAGCTTGTTACTTTTAGTCTATGATATGTCAAAGGAAAATATGTATTTTCAAAGTGAACCTTGGTGAAAAAACAATGCTTGCGAACTAATTAGTGTCACCTTCTCTAGTAGGTTTCTTTTGGAGTTAACCCTGGTCAGCTCAGCCAAGTAGAGTAAGGTGAAGGGGAAAACCTTAAGAGGAACATCAGAGATACATAAACTACTTCTATGCTAGAACAATCTCTTTTGTTCTCAATAAGTCAGGATCCATGTTCCACCTCTGAAACGAATAAGTGTTATGCATAGTTGAAAAAATGAAAAATGAAAAAAAATAAAAAGTCAAAAAAATTCAAAATGAAAAATGAGAAAGGCTTCCTGCACAGGGAGGTGATGCAAGTAACTCCGACGAGGTACTGACCAGGCTCGCTAGTAGCGAAGCCATGCTTGTGTTCCTATGTGACTCCACCAGTGTACTATCCAGACCTACTGCCAGTGGAGCAACATCAGAGATGAAATTAAGACTCTGACAACTATACTGCTTGTGCACCTATATACCCCTCAACCCCAATCGAAACAATTATGTTTCTTTGGCTTGGAATGTGTGTCAACCAACCAAGAGCTTAGTAAATGGTGCATCTTACAATCAAGCTAGCGTGAAACCAATATGAGTTGAGAACTGAACAATACTTTCGGAGGTGTTAGACTTTTTTCTCACAAACAAGGCCCATTGAGAGAGGTGGAGTTCTACCAATGTGTTGCCAAGTATTGTAGCATCTACAACCACCCTCCAAAATTTTTCCTTAGACCATTTTGGAGCCTCCCTACCAATCTTTCACAACACTTTGTCTTTCTTCACCAAGTACACAAGCTTCAGTGTTTTTCATACACAAAGGCAGCTTGTCAAGTGCAGCTTGATGCATTCCCCTCACAAGCTATTCACCTGGACTTGGTCCAGCTGCAGGCTGAGAAAGTTCCCCAAGAAAATTGTGCATTTTTGGAGGGAAACTAGCCTTCCCTCCAGAAATTGCACAATTTTGTCTGGAAGCCTGTTGGGCTCCAGAATTGCACAATTATACTAGCCAACACTCCCAATAGAAATTGCACAAATTTCCCGAGCAGGGTTGCTCAGCCTAGAATTTGCACAAATCTGGGAAGACGTCAGTTGCTTTGCCTAGAAATTGCACAAACATCCTGGGCAGTTAGCCCAACTCCCAGCCAGAAATGGAAATTTTTCTCAAGCAGTTGAGCAGTTGCATGCATGAGTAGTCTGGTTGACCAATTCCACCCAGGACCGAGGAAACTTGACTTGCATGCATGCATGACTTTCTCTTCCCGGAATAGCAAAAGAAAACATGCAAAAGGCATCCCATGATTCAGGGAGCTATTTTTAGCAGTCAGGGTTACATGCAAAGTTGTTTTAGAAGTTTCCATCCAAGTGTCACTTTTTCCTAGATTTGTGGCATGCACGTCATGAGCCCAAACTTATTTATTCGATGCATCAGAGCTCATTCTTTCACATTGATCTTGGAGCTCTAACATCCTACAACAAATCAAGGACTCTTCGATACATCTGGCTCAGCTATTCACTGGTAAGTGGCCCCGACTTGTCTTTTTCAGCATTTATGTCGATTTTTGTGTATTCGTTTGTGTGAGTGATGTTTGCTTGATTTATTTCAACACTTGCTGTCATTTACATGTATACTAGCTTTTCCTAGCTCTGTTTCAGTTTTCATTGCTATCTCACTATTGTCCCATGCATGAAACTGTTTTGCACGAACGTTCACTGAACCGGCAAATCACTTCGCCCTATGCATGTTGATCTATTTGTTGAATCTTTCATTCATGTTTCTCATGCACTGTCAATCACTTATGCTTTCACTTAGTGTCACCATGCATTCACTGTCTTATTTTCTTTCAGTTGTTCATCGATGAGTCGGGCCGAACTTGTCCCAGACTTTGCCTTCACTAAGACTGCATTGCGCAATCTGGGGAAAGAAGTCTCTACCTTCCTCTCCAAAAATGCACATTTTTTCCCAACACTAGCCTCCAAGACTATTTTGCACATTTCTGGAGGACAGTGACACCTGGCCTAGGAAATTGTGCAATTTGCTCCTTGGGCTTGTAGTTCTTCCCAGCTAGAATTGCGCATTGCCCAATCCCAGTAGCCAGCAGCCAGTCTGGATTGTGCATTGTGTAGATCCAGAAACTAGCCCTACCTCCCAAAAAGTCCAGACTACCTTTTGTGTAGTTCTCGCAGCTAGTCACCCAACCTCCCAGAAGAAATTGCGCCATCTTTCTCATCAGTTTCCTAGGTATGTGTTGTGTCATTGCACATAATTTTTTTTGTTTTCGCTGATAGATTTCTTGCCATGCATGTTTCTTGTCTCTAGATCTTTCAGGTGCTCATCTATCTCAATGGCTTCCAAGAGAACAAGATCTCAGGACATTGATGGAAATGCAGCTGGAGCAGTAGTTGAGAAAGTGTCCTCTAGTCTACCGATCTATGAAGATACAAAGTTGTATCTAGACAAGGACATCAAACTGAAGTGGAAAGAAGTCAATGAAACATTTTTGAGCACTTTTGGGGAACACCTCGAAGACCGTAAGGTGTATGTTAACATTCACAAGTCCGGCTTATATTGGATTGCATGCAGATATCCTGTGTTCCCATGCGTGGACATGATACACTGGATCGTCTCTCACACTGATTTTGAGAAAATGACCTTGAGCAGTCTCAGTGGGACAAAGATTGCAACCTTTAGCTTACCCAAAAACAGTGCTAACCCAAGAGACATTCTAAAGGATTAGGTAAAGGAGCCAACTTGTTTCAGGATGACATGCAACCAGGTCTACAAGACAAAGATACTGAGGAAGGCATACCAATACTTGATCATATTTGCTTGTCGACTGTATGGCCAAGCAAGCACGGAAACCTTCCCATAGAGTTGGGTGGTTGCACTGGACCAAGTGGCTAGAGAAGGAAAACCATGTAACTAGTCTGGCATACTGGCTCATCACCTAAAGGAGCAAGTAACGAAGGCTCGATAGTCACCGGGAGGTATGCATGTAGAGATTTACATGTTTGCCTACATGTTAGATGCAGTCTATGCCCGACATGAGTTGTCGGACTTGGAGTGGGTATGGTCACCGGCGGAAACTGCTATGAACACATATTTCAAGTTGTTGTCTGAATGTAGCTTCAAAGGAGTAATCACACGGTTGTCTGATCATTTTGTCATCCCTTTGTACAAGATGATATTCAAACAAGATCCACCCTACATGTTAAAGGAGGCAATGGAGGAACTGATAGGTATTGCAGATTGGTATGCCTCACCATTTGGCACTTTCATCTGAATTTTCAGTGCAGAGAAGCCTCCACATGTTCTACCAAATTTTTCCTTGGACGTACTTGTTGTGGAAAGTTCTTCCCATCCGACAATAGGTTTTCACTATCGGCCTTCTATCAGATGATTCCACGAGTGTTCGAATTCAGATTCATTATCAAATTAATAGATTGTAATGTCATACCTTGAGAGCCATTTTCATTATGGGTGGTTCCTCTCGTGCTTGTTAATGGTCCACATCAACGGCCAGTAACCAGGTGGTTTTCTAGCATGTTCGACTATGGTACGTTCATTCACATGTTAGAATTCATACTTCGATCGAGTCGGGATGGAGCGCAAGACCCTAAGTTTTGTATGATATATCTCAAGTTGCGTAGAGTTATATGTTATTCATGATTGTACAGATGTTTATGCTATATGGATGGTTGTGACCATACCATGGTACTTTATATTTGTGATGATGATCCCTCTATATTGGATGGTTGTGTCCATGCCTTGGATCTTAGATTACAGATGATTCTTCAGTATTGGATGGTTCTGCCCATGCCATAGATTCATGTCTTGATCTTAGATATGTATATGTATATGTGTCCTTGATTTTTAGATCTCTTGACAGTGTGTGTCCTCGTCCTTGCAAGACCTCGTAAAGCATCTCAGTCATCACTCCTCATTCTACCTTCTTTCTTTAGGGGGCATCTGTTACACAATATTTTGTCACACCTCCTGCACTTCCCTGTGACATACCCCAAAGTGCCCAAAATATGACCATAATGTAGTGTACTAATTCATATATGTAGTTTAGAGCCTTCCTCAGACATTGATTGGAAAATTCCTTGAGCTTCCCCTGAAGGAAATTGCACCTTAACCCTAATTTGAGCACCATCACTCTTATGAGGCCTAAAAGAACGATGGTCGCATGTCGCAATATGCCAAACCAGCGATGACATCACTCTGTTTGCTCATATACCTATGATGATCCCAAAAATGTAATTTTCCCAAAGGAGATGAGAAGGTTCATGATCCAAAAGCTTCAAGAGCGGTGAGCTGGAGGTGGTTTCACATAGATGAGGTCGAATCCTCCTAAATTTACCTCTTTGTCTTATCCCTAATAGCTACCTTCTTGAGATATGGGCCTAATCCTGTCTTTGGAGAAGTCCTAACTCCCTCTCCTAGCCTATAAATTCCTCCTTTCCCATTCCCAAGTGGTTGGTTAGGTTAGAGGTTGGGTTTATCTATGTCAATTTGCACCCCTATGCTAAGCTTGTGCTTAGAGGTTATTCATTAGACTTGGAGAAGGAGTGTTGGAGAGTTTCTTGGCTTGGACTTGGATTACCACTCAAGGAGAGCCTTTGAACATCAAGGTTATAGTTGTAAGCTTCCCTTTATTCTTTAATAATAATACAACTTTTGGTTCATCTTCCCAATATATATTTTCATGTATGTATTTGTTTGGCATTCCTTGATCAGCTAAATAGATTATTATTGGATTTTCTATTAGACTTGGTATGCTTTGTTGTCTCTCGGATACTTGTGCAAGTACATAAGCACTAAAAGAAGAAGGAATGGGTTCATGACACAAGCGATTCGAGGATCCCAACAAAGGAGACCGGGTTAGCATCAAAGCAAGGTAGGCCATCTCTATTGTTCTATTTTTCAATCATAATATAGGAAGGTGTCTAGTTTATTGTCCCTTCAGTTGCTAGAACCAATCATTGGGCTAGAGGGATTGTTTTTGTCTGCAAAGAGGATTAACCTTGTCAACAATAAGGACAGTTGAAGGCAAGAGTATGAAGATCAATTGGACTAGTTGGGTCCATTGGTGTAAATGGATGATGATAGGACAGTCATGGGAAAGGTAATCAATAAAGGTAAGGTGAATGGATTTGATGCATCATATGCCTTGGCTATGTTGAGAACTATTGTTATCAATGTTGCACATGTGTTGCATGCGTAAAGGAAGCTCTCTTAACCTTGAGCTTATGATAACTAGTAATTATGTTTTGATCATGATTATGGTGATGTCTATATGTGTACGCATGTATGTATGTTGTTGTCCAATAGGGTTTCCAGGGATCATTCTTGTGGAGGAATGATTTCTTATGCAGGTGAATGGCATGAAGAGGTTCCTAGTTTATGAGGAATCAAGTGGGAAGAGTAATCATTGAAAATATATGAAGGCAGCGAAAATTTTAAGGATAGAAAATTATCTTAAACTTTAGGAACCTTGGTGACTCTCACCAGTCCTTAATATGCAATCTATAAAATGTTTGGAATTTTTTTTGTAAAATTATTCAAATATCTAACAATTATATATAGTATCTATATAAAATTTTGGCGATTATTAAGGTAAAATAATTTTTTACAATAAAATTTGGACGAACCATTTTTAGTAAAAAATGAAAATTAGCAACATTTTTTTTGGAAAAAGCATAGAAAATTAGCCCACCTACTTATATTAGACCCTAAAATTTTCCCTGTATGAGGTCAGTATCATGTGGTTATGAGTTGATATTATGTGGTTATATTATGTATATGTTATGGGCAGACTATATTGAGGGATACATCAGCGAAATGGAAGAAGTGTGGTCTGCAACATGTTGGGACAAGCATGGATAAGACACTGGAAGCAAGATAGCTTGGTAGAGAATGTGGTTTTGGATGTGTGGTACCAATGTTGTGTATATGTTTTATATTTTTCACGTTTTGCATCTATGAGGTTGTGTGCGGGAGATGTTGTGTGCATATGGTGTTGTGAGCATGTTGGATATGCAGTTTTGTGTACATAGGGTGCTATGTACATGTTGACTATGCAGTGCTATGTACATATGGTGTTGTGTGCATTCTACATATGGTGTTGGGTGCATGTTGTACACATGGTGCTATGTACATATGGTGTTGTGTGCAGGATTGTACAAGTGGTGATGTGAGCATGTGGTGTCGTGTATATGTTGTACATATGGTGTTCTTTTCAGGTGGTTTTATGTACATGTTGTGCATATGGTGTTCAGTACATGTCGTGCATGTGGTGTTGTGTATGTCTAGCATTTGATACATGTTGTACATGTGGTACGATGTACATATGGCATTTTGTACACATTGCACAGATGGTGTCGTGTACATGTGATGTTGTGTACACATTATGTAGGTGGTGTTGTGTACATGTTGTACATGTGGTACTGGTGTACATGTGGTATTATGTGCATGTCGTACATGTTGTGTTGTGTACATGTAGTACTACATATGTGCATTGTGTAGTCGTGGCATTGTGATGTGTATTAATTGTGTTGTACATTGTGTACATATATGTATTGTGTTGTACATCGGGTGTAAGTGTATGTATTGTGTGGTTGTGTACACCGGGTGTAGGTGTATGTATTGTGTTGCATTGTAGATTGGGTGTAGGTGTATGTATGGTATGTCAGGTGTAGGTGCATGTATTGCATGGTGTTGTATGTCGTGTGTGGTTATATGTGCGCGACGCACACTATGTGTATGTGCACATGGTTGAGCATAAGGCACTGGGTGTTTGTCAGGTGTGGCAACCGATCTGTATTGTGTATGGAATAAGGATAAAGGTAGAAGCTAAGTATTAATTAAAGGAAAAATATCAATATTTTATTTTAGTTTTATTACGACATGTGATCTATGATTCTAATTTATGGTTGCATTTGATTTATGATTTTGATCTATGATGGTTTTGTTTTGAGCTAACGTGATGCGATATGTTTATACATGATGACTTGATCAAAGATGTTATGTTGACTTGTTGTGACAGGAAGCGAACAACATTGCAAGTTTACCTTATTGATGAGATACCAATGAGGTATGATGTGAATTTATTTCAATTCATTTTAAATCTAATGGAATTTATGTGCTTAGTACAAGAAGCACGGAAATGCCTAGTTGGGTGTTTAAAATGGACTGCAAGAATTAGTAGCAGTAGTGAAAGAAGTTGGAACATTTAGCAGTATGTTGGTAAAGCACTTTAGGAGTAGGGTCATTGTGGGACACTGGTACCCAATAGTGTCCATTGGTTTCCATGAGCATGTTATGACCGGTATTATGGTTTTGAGGCAGGTATATGCCTTAGTTTTTTTACCTTTTGATGCAAGGAAACCTTGCCAAGGGATGGATCGCCCGGGATAAGGGATGTCAGGGAACTTGGAAGGTGAGGGAATGCACAAAAGGGGGTGATCAGATTGCCCAAGAGATTCCGTAGCAGAGAAGATAAGGTTTAGGACGCATTTTATTTTTTCATTAGCATTTCCAGATGGAATCATATGCACATTGGGAGTGCGCCTTGGAACAATGAGCTAGTAACTATTCGATGAGAGGACAAGCGGAAAAAGATTGTAGCACTAAGCATTGGATGAAACTTTGACTTTGACAGTGGATTTTGGACTTCCTAGGAAGGAATTGAATCCTATTATTACTTTGAGGGTGGATGTGTGAGCCTATGGATTCCGTTGTTGCAAATACAAGCATCATATCATTTTTATTTTTTGGTTGAGGAAATGTGCATATGTGTATGTCATTATAAATATTGTATCGAGCTAATTTATAAAGCTCCATAGACAGTATGATTATTTGATGGGTGAAGAAAATGTGTATGTGTGTATATGTGGTTATTATTCTAAACACTATAATGAGTTGTGTTATAAAGCTCCAGTGTATGGCATGTTTGTCATGTTTTAGAAAATGGTCATTGTAAATACTACAACAAGCTATGTTATAAAGCTCCATGGGCAGTATGCTTTGTTTTCAACAGCCTTTTTGGTTATAGGTGTTATTGAACATCGAGGTTGGTGTTCCCCTAAGGGGGAGGGTTCTATAACAACCCTGGCGAAAATTCCATGTAAAATATATAAGGCCACAGTGATGAGACACATATTCCAAGCTGAATGGTGGTAAAGACATCCTAGTATGGGTGTTGACTTTGTTTATTATGGCTAAAGGAAATTGGCAAAGGCACTAAAAGGAAAAAAGGCATTTTGGCACATTTATTTATGAAAATAATGGAAATTAGGATAAAATGAAGGTGAAAGGTCACAGGTTTCATGTGAGAAGGAAATTGAAGGAAAATAATGGAAATTGAAGAAAATATAGGCCTCATTGATAAATAGGATTTTGAGTATTAGTTGGAAATATTTTTCTCAGGTTTTACATTGGATCAAGAAAGGAAAAGAAGACAAGTGGAAGGAATAAGGAAGCAAGGAAGAGCAATATCAAGCAGCTACAACAATATTCTTTGCAGGTATCGATTTTCATGTGTGTTTTCCTTGCTGGATTTGGCATGCATGGTATTTAATGTCATTCTTTTGATGTTATGGCATGGGTTTTTCCAGGTGTGACCGTATTTTTAGCCTAGCCTTTCCATGTTCAGATATCCATGGTGTGATGGGGTTCTCATGTTTTCGTTGATCTGGATTTCCAAATGGATTCGAAGCTGAGTGAGGTGGATCTTCGAATGATAGAACACATGGCCTAGTAACCCCTGAACTAGAATATGGCTTGTGGTAAATTCAGATGCCTAGGAATCATTGTCGGTGAATGGCAAGATATACGGTAAAGAAAAGAGGCAGATTTCTCTCTGTTGGGCCTAGTAATCCCAAGTTGGGATATGTAGTAAATCCTGGAGAGAGTGTCTCAGTTTAGGGCCTAGTGATCCGATGTGGATTATGGTGAAGCCTAAGAGACTAGGAGACAAAAAATTCCTCATGGTGTAGGTGGAGAAATTTGATGGCATCCATGCTTATTCTTCCTAGTGACCAGGTGGAGATTGTGGTAAAGCCTATTATTACATGTTTATTGTGTTGGCCTAGTGATTCAGGATGGATTACAGTAAATCATGGTTTCTATTGATGAGGGTGAGGTGGTTTTGCCTCTAGATGCCCTAGTTGGTTCTTTTGGTTTGAGTCCCACATTCATGCTTGGAATATGGCACGGCGGTGAATGACTGAAGAGAGATTTGGCTCAGCCATTCTATGGTTGGATGGAACATGTTAGTCACATCCTGGGTTTGGATTTTGCATCATTAATATGAGGTCATTTCTCCTTGTTATTCTATGAGTATTATACTAGTTTATATGTGGATCATATGGTTGATATTTCCTTGGTATTTATGTTGCTATTATGCTAGTTATGCATATGTATTGTGACACTAATGATATATGCCTCTCCTCATGTTTTTATTTGTAAATGAATAAACCTAATGATGGCACTAAACCTAATGATGTAAGGGAACAATGCTTCTCAGGCATTCTCATAAGTATGAGACCCCTATGTTCAAATCTATTATTTAAACCTATAGATTTCATTCATGCCAAGTGTTTGACAGAATGTCAGTCCTAGTTGGGGATGGTCAGGACTAGTCCTATAGTTTTTTTTTGGGTTATTAGTCTTGTCATCATGTGTTTAATGAATTCTGGAAGTTACATCAAGTTATGGGCAGTCGTCAAAATTCTAGGCTTGAAAAATGCCTTAAATACCATGGACTTTGGCATAGGTTTATTGGAAATCGTCCCTGGACACAGGAATGGAGACTTGTGGGAGTGTCCAAAGCTCTCTAGATGTTGTCATGCCCATAACATGGAAGTGTCCAGAGGTTTAATAACTTAAAAACTCAGTGGAACCCAGCGGCATGATACCTTAGTGGTTGGGATGGCTCCTGGGATTGTTGTTGTTGATGTGGAAGGTATGTTTGATGTGTTTCCATCGATTCCACTTCCTTGATGTCACATAGGAGGTTGAATCCCATCATAGTAGCCTCTCGTCACATGTTTACCCTGGTTGGTCAGTTACTTGGGTATATGTGGGAGGAGGCTATTACAAGATATGTACTTGGCTTTGTTGGCTTATTGGGGCATGACCCAGGTTCGGAGTTAGTTAGCCAAGAAAATCTCGGTACTACTGGCCCTTTTGGCAACAGTCTGCGGAGCGCGGGTGGAGGTCTCACTTGAAGTCGTATGGGGGGGTGCTAGAACTAGGTTTTCACACCCTTGAGATGTCTGAGAGGTTCGACTAGTCTCACTGGATGTCCCTACACATAGGATACTTCATGCGCCTCTCGGCTTGTTACACAAAAATATCGTCACCATGACTATTTGCAGTCAGTATGGGTCTATCATCACTTATATTGTCCTCCTAAGCAAGTCTCAGACCTTCGCTCTTCATGTCAAGCTTTGCAAATGAGAGAAAGACATTGAAAATCAATATTACTCTGGTTCCGCACTTTCTCTCACTTTTGCTGCGGGCCCACACCCTTTCTTCATATTACCTGTGTATCTGCACGCTTTGTTTGTAAAGGGGTGGGTGCGTACCCCTGTAAAAGTCAAAAGGCGCAAGTTTATCCTAAAAAACTCACTTTTGGGTTAATTCTAGATGTTTCTAGAAGGATTTTGACGTGGATTGTTCGCTCCAAGGTGGTTCATGCATCCCAAAAGAGAAGGAGCTAATCCCTTGATAGGAGGAGCTATCCCTTTGAAGGATGGCTTTATCCCTTTGAAGGAGGACCTAGTAACTTCCCTCCATTGCACTATAAATTAAGGCATTGGGTCAGTTGCTGGAGAGGTTAGAAGCTGAACATTTTGAGGGTAAATGCTGATGGAATTGGGACTTCCTAGTTAAACTTGAGAGGAGAGATCACATACCTTTGGTTTCATTGGGAAGTGAGTGAAACTTGTCAAAGTAGAGGAGACTTCTTGTCGGACCCTGGGAGGAGCTTGTACAGCATCAAGGCACAGGTTGTTAGCTCTTCTTCATTTGAATTAATACAATCAGATTCATTTTTCTCAATAAATTGTCTTATGTGGTTTGTTTCATAATCTCCTTGATCATTATGATGAATATGCTTTATGATATTGGCTTTTCAGGTGCTATTTAATTTGGTTTGCTTGTTTGTGTTTGCAGAATTACACTTCAAGGAAGTTCATTTGGAGCGAGGGAGCGAGGCTTCCACAACAAACTTGCATTGGACCCAAGGTAGGCCTAAAACACTTGTTTGCCTTTGTTTTTAATTGCATATTTAGAGAAAGATAGTTTTTGATTGGCTGGCTTGTCACTAGATATCTTTAGATACTAGG